>JAPDDL010000740.1:0-23424 GCA_027422435.1 Schizopygopsis pylzovi | reverse complement strand
TTCTTTGAAATTATGATGCAAATCATTTTTATAGAATATTGTCATCAAAGACACCATTTGAAGTTAAACACACACAGACAGACTGAAAACTGCAATGATTACTTGACTTTTAAAGCATGAACGTGGCCCTGGAGCACAAAACCAAACATAACGGTCATTTGAAACTGAGATTTAGATGAATAAATCATATTTACATTGATGTATGATTTGAACAATATTTGAAAATCGTGCAAAAAAATCTAAATATTGAGAAAATCATCTTTAAAGTTGTTCAAATTAAGTTCTTAGCAATGCATATAACTAATCAATAATTAAGTTTTGATATATTTATGGTTGGTAATATCTTCATGGAACATGATCTTAATATCTAATGATTTTTGGCAAGAAAGAAAAATGTATAATTTTGACCCATACAATGTATTGTTGGATATTTCTGTGCCAAATGATAGCGTCTGTGCTCCAGGCTCACATATTTGATTTAAACAATAGGTCTACATATTAATATTCACATATGAGTTCATTCAGACGTATTGTATTAGCTCTACAGTTACAGCATGAAATATATTTAAACCTATTACTATTAAAAAAAATTCTCACTCAAATACAAGTTTATATCTCCTAGTTCAGACTTTATAACTCGATTAAACTCAACAATATTGAGTTTTCTTGCTGCTGTTTTCACCGTTTTCAGGTGAGTGTAGTCCCTAAAATAACACAAATATTACATACAACTGTTCCTGACACTTCTCTTACTTGTAATTGACATGCTTCTGTTGAATATTTAGATCATAATGTTGGTTTTCTTCAGGTTGACTGTCAGGGCCCAGGTCTGGCAGTATTGCTCCAGCAGGTCCAGGTTCTGCTGTAAACCATGTTTAGTGGGAGACAGCAGAACCAGATCGTCTGCATACAGCAGGCATCTGATCTGTGAGTCGTGTAGAGTGAGGCCAGGGGCTGCAGATCGCTCCAGACTGAGCGCCAGTTCATTGATATAGATGTTAAATAATGTTGGGCTTAAGCAGCAGCCCTGTCTCACTCCACGCTCCTGGGAAAGATACCTTGTACGTTTGGTGTTGATTTTTACGTCACATTTACTTTCAGTGTACATTGATTTGATGAGGTCATAGGTTTTACCTCCTATTCCACTTTCAATAAGTTTGTAGAATAGTCCTTGGTGCCAGATTGAGTCAAACGCTTTTTTAAAGTCAATAAAGCATGCATATATTTTCCCTTTATCTTGATGAACGTGTTTTTCAATCAGGGTATGTAATGTATAGATGTGATCAGATGTACGGTAATTTGGTAAAAATCCAATCCAATTTGACTGCTCAGTACTTTGTGTGTGGTGATGAAGTCTAGTTGTTGAGCATTTATTATGCTCTCTCTCTCTCTCTCTCTCTCTCTCTCTCTCTCTCTCTCTCTCTCTCTCTCTCTCTCTCTCTCTCTCTCTCTCTCTCTCTCTCTCTCTCTCTCTCTCTCAATTCAATTCAATTCAATTCAAATGAGCTTTATTGGCATGACTGTGTAACATCACAATGTTGCCAAAGCATTAATATATATACAGTATATACAACAACAACATAGGTAAATAAATAACAACATAAATAATAAATAAAATCAGAATCATTCTAAATAAATGAAAAGATCAAGTGAATGATGTTGAACATCTAACATTATGAATGGTTAACACATATTTAGCAGCGAGTGCAGCTGTGTTATCATCTTCTCCGAGTAAGAAGGGCATTATCTCAGAATCACTGAGCTCTGTAAATGAAGGGATCAGGGCTTTAAATCTGGGGAGAAATGTTTCCCTCACATGGAGATATTTGGGACACATCATCAGAAAGTGTTTCTCATCCTCTATTTGCTGTAGATCACAGTGTCTACAGATCCTCTGCTCTCGCTCGCTCCATGTTTGTCTATGTCTTCCTCTCTCTCTCTCTCTCTCTCTCTCTCTCTCTCTCTCTGTCTCTCTGTCTCTCTCTCTCTCTCTCTCTCTCTCTCTCTCTCTCTCTCTCTCTCTCTCTCTAATTCAATTCAATTCAATTCAATATAGAGCCTGTTCTTAAGAAAGGAGCTCCCTCCTCAGGAGAAACTGCCAGGTAAGGTAAGTTTATTTATATAGCACATTTCATACACAATTCAAATATGCGGTGGTAATTCAAAGTGCTTTACATAAAGGGAAGTGAAATAGACATTAAAAATAATAATAAAACAATAAAAAAATGTAACAACATATTGTCACGGATGGCTCAGAGCCGCAACAAATGAGGGAGGCAAAATGAATCAACAAATATTTATTTACAACAATAAAGTTTGCAACTCATAAAAAGTAAATGTAAAAACGACACTAAGGGAAAGTAAAACGAATACTAGGTTAACGCAAGGTTAATCACAATCCAACATAACCAACAGGCCTGTAGAACATAAATCCCAAACTAAGCTAATGCATAAAGCAAACAAATAATCACAACACAACAATCCAACATAACGCAAAACCAAAGAGGGTAACAGAGAGAGCCAAACAGAGGTCCAAAACCCTTTTTAAACTTCTCTGCCGGTGTTTCACATGATGATTACCCCCCACCCCCCCCCCACCCCCCAAGCCACAGCCGGCTAAAGCAGAACGGGCCTAGAGGAACGTCGTCACCCCCCCCCCCCCCCCCCTCTTAAAAAAATAACCCCTCATACAATCATCAAAATGGTGATAATGATAATACCCCCCCCCCCCCCCCAATAGCTAAAAACAAAACATTGCGCCTCTATAAAATAAAGAAAACAAATGTGCTTTCTGCCTTCTCGGTTTCCTTGAACTTGTGTCATAGTCACAAAAATAAAACGGAGCTCGGTGTAGACTTGTCATATAGGTTTTTTTTGGGGGGGGGTTATATATTCATTATTTAAGCGAAATATATGTGTTTAGGATAGTTTATTTTATTCCTTTTATAGGGCTATATGCTTTTTTATAATTTTTTTCTCCCCAAGCGCTGCAGGTGTATGGTGTGACATTGTGTGAATCCTTAGTTCTGATGTTTGTGCTGCTGTTTGCGCATGCACTAAGTTCTAATTTAATTTAAATCTGATTTAACGTTAACATTTTTTTGGTTAACGGTTAATGATCGGTTAACGAGTGTCGCTTGTCAATTTGCCGGCAGTGCGTGCCTGGACACCGAGAGATAACTTTAAGAAAATTAAGATGTGTTGTCAATAAGCGGCCATTTGCACCAGCAGATTTTATGTTTTTCTTTTCTTTTTTTAATCGTGAATATCTGCTTTAGAGCCCTGCATTTCAGCTCGACGGGCTCCGATGCCTCTAGGGCCAGACTTCGGGCCAATTTTCATGTCATAGTTCAGTCACGGGCTGTGTCTCGGACCAGTTTTAGGCTTCTCTTTATTTGCATATTTAGACATCCATCAATTATGATGATAAAAAAAATTGCTGCGCTGGTGGAAACAACACGAGACCATGCTACCGCCCCTGTCAAGAGCGGCTTGACGGTGTTTAGTGTCCCGCAGCAGCATGCGAGTTGTCAGCACAGCTGAAGAGTTCTGCATTCAAACGCACACAATAGACTAAAACTTGCTGCAAAGCCCCAGCAAAAGTAATTACCACGAATGTGTCAGGGGGAAATAGAAAGGAGATATTTGAATTATTTATTAATAAACTAGTGTTTTCTGAGTCAGTTTCGCAAAGATGAAGTTGACTCGCCATCTCCTCATTAGACGTACCTTTAAAGAAATGCATATTTATGTATTTAACATAATGAAAGAGATTTGTTTTCGATTTGAATGATTTAATTTTTCAAGTAGTCATTTGATTTGACAGCCATATTACGCCAAAGCGCCCACCACACACCAGCTTATTGGTGGAGAGGAGACAGAGTGATGAAGCCAATCAGTGTATGGGGATGATTAGGAGGCCATGATGGTCATTGGAGAATGGGGACATTTGGCCAGGATGTAATACACATTGGCCACAATTACTTGTAGTCCTAAAAATGATTATGAGTAAAATCTTTAAAGATCTATTTTCCCATCCATATGTAATTTTTTTAGCACACCAGGGTGACTAGGAAGGAACATGAAATTATCCAGCCATGACTTCCTGTTTCACAGGAATATAAATATAATGAACACAAAGACACCATTCTCTTTATCCACCATCCTCCTGGTAGGTTTAATTAAAGCCTCAATTTAGTCCTGTAGTAGCTCTAGTCTTCCACCAGGAAATCAGTATATTCAAATCTGGATTAGACTAAGTATAAGACTATTTAAAACCATGACAGAGAAAGCAGATTTATGTTAATCTGGTTTAAAAGGCCATTTTAGTCTAGGACTAGACTTCATCTCTGTCTGTGAAACCGTCCCAAATAGTTCAGCTTCATGAAAAGATCAAACAGATTCATAATTCCTGATTCTGATGTGTTTTATCTCCTTCAG
This sequence comes from Schizopygopsis pylzovi, assembly GCA_027422435.1. Taxonomy (NCBI): domain Eukaryota; kingdom Metazoa; phylum Chordata; class Actinopteri; order Cypriniformes; family Cyprinidae; genus Schizopygopsis; species Schizopygopsis pylzovi. The sequence continues at coordinate 18,984 of JAPDDL010000740.1, read as the reverse complement.
ATTCCCATCAGCTCTCTCTGGATCGGAACACGGCATAAAAACGCCTCCGTCTGTCTGAGAGAAAAAGAGTGATTACATATGCTAAAACAGTCCAGTCGTATCCTAAACATCCAGACAGATTTCAGTATTATTCTCAGGTGTTGTGTAGAGAGAGTGTGTGTGGACGCTGTTACTGGGAGCTGGAGTGGAGTGGAGATAAAGGTGTGTGCATATCAGTGTCATATAAGAGCATCAGGAGGACGGGATCGGGTGATGAGTGTGTGTTTGGATTCAATGATCAGTCCTGGAGTTTGTTCTGCTCTCCCTCCAGTTACTCATTCATACACAATAACATAGAGACTGATCTCTCTGTAGAGTCCATCATCAGGAGAATAGGAGTGTTTGTGGATCACAGTGCAGGAACTCTGTCCTTCTACAGCATCTCTGACACAATGATCCTCATCCACACAGTCCAGACCACATTCACTCAGACGCTCTATCCGGGGTTTTTGGTTGGTTCTGGATCATCAGTGAAACTGTGTTAATGAATCTCATGTCATTGAAGGAAAATAGTCTTGATTTTTTTTTTTACTCATTTCTCCCCTATGCTGACAGTTCTTTTTTCAATTGCTAATGTCACGATTCTGTCTTTCATTCCTCCATTCTCAATGCACGCCCGCACTTGGCTCCACCTGAACCTTCATTGAGCACACCTGCACCTCATTCAGACCTCATTACCACCCCTACTTAAACGCACACCTCACTGCACTCCAGGGTCCGATCTCGTTTGTATACATTGTATCGAAGTGCTGATATAAAACGGACTGATTTTGATATCTCAGCGAATTACCGGCTACTTACATCCTTGTGTACGTCCTCCAGCGTTTCTCTCCAGCATGTGTCTTCCAGTGGCCCCAGTCTGTCTGCTCCAGTGTTGTGCTCCGGAAACCGCTTGTGTGAGGTGTGTGTGTCCGGGTCGCAGTTCCTGGTATACCTGTCAAGACACGGATATCGCATCACTCTCTCTTCGCACTCCAAACTGGGCTATTACAGCATCTACTCCCCATATCCAGTTAGTTTTGTTCCACTTTTGATAATAAACACCTGTTATTTGAACTAACCCTCTGTTTGAGTCTGCTTCACATAACAGAAGATCGGACCTATACTGAAGATGAGGCTGGGTTTAGCCTCCATAAACGTGTGGCCCAGGGAAGATCACAATCTTTCTGATGGATGTACAATATTTATCTTCCGGAATGGACAGTGTGTTGAGGAGTACGTGGATGATTTTATAGCGTCCAGTCACCAAGCCTACTGCAGCAATCTCACGCTAATGGAGGGTTTTTTGGAGTCGGGCTGGATGAGGAAATCCAGATGATGATGCCGTTAGGTGATCCCAACTGGAGTTTGGCTCAATATCTGAACTTTGCACTATGGATAGCCGGAGCCTCATATCTTGTAGGGGAAAAGGAGGACCCACCAGCTCCAGATCCCAGCCCACAGTTGCTCCTCATTCAAACCCATATCATTCAAGCCCTCCACCTTCCGTGATTCCCTCATGCCCGCCACCGTCCGAGGCTACCTCAGCTCAGCCGCCATTTGTGGGGAAAGTATCGCCACCGTCCGCAGCTCACCAAAGCCCGCCTGCAGAGAATATGGCAAGCCCGCCTGCAGTGAGTATGGTAAACCCTGCTGATGGAGGCTCACGTGCTTTTGGGTGTATTGGTGATATATGAGGTAGAGCCCTGCAAGTCTGTTGGAACCCGACGGGCCCGACACACTGAGTCCATTCGGGCCAGGTTCGGGCCGTTGTTTGTTTTTACAAATCGGGCTCAGGTCGGACTCAGGCTCATTTAGCTTCTCTCCTTTTATTGTGCCCAAATATGCGCAGATTGTTAACATGTTATTTCCTCCCTCCTCTGTTTGCTTGGAATACGGTTCTTCTGGGCTAAAAGTGTGGTTAGCGCATGCGCTGGTTCAAAGGCGAGCGCGCTCTGTGAGAGGGGAGGGGTTGGAACGGGAAAAAGTTTGGAGTGGATACAATAAAGTGTGCTAACTGAATAAACGTTGTGTTTTATTCTATTATGTACTGTATGAAATATTGTTATAATAATTATATTATACATCGCCTATGCAATAGACAAGTATGCAACGCATATACGCACGCATTAGCATACAGGTGACAGTTGACCATGCAGAGCATCAGGGAGAAGTTGGAGCGGGGGGGAGTTACTAAAAGTTCCTAATGCTTCGGGAAAAGCTGCATTTTGGAATAGTTTTGTCTGTATTGATATTTGTGGGCATGATTGTCGGTGCTGGTAGTTATGTTTGAGGCCTATAATAAAAGTGTACCTCTTAGTAGCGTGTGTGTGTGTTTGTGTATAGCAGAGACAGCGCCCGTCAGAGAGCTTAAAGTGATATTGCTGTTGGTCTTGGGTCGGCATGAATGTGTTCGGGGGAGATTTTATATTAATTCTATATTAACATTAATAAACTAGTGTTTTCTAAGTCGGTGTCGCAAGGATGAAGTTGCAGATTCTGACTTGCCATCTCCTCATTAGACCCGACTTTAAGAAATGCATCTGTACGGATTATGATTATAATGAAAGAGTTTTTGTTTTCTATATGTTTTATTTCGTTAAGTACAAATTTAAAGCTTTCTATAGATATATTTATCATGTCTAAATTGATCAAACAGGCTATAATCAGCGGGCCGCTGGTCGTTAGCTACTTTAAAAAACTAAAACTTACATTTAATGAATAAAAAAAGCTCCAAATGTTTTTCTAAATTACCTTTATAAAATAACGAAACGAAATGCAACCACTTTGCCATTTCATACAAAACTGAAGTATTGTAATTACTGAAACAGTATAGTATAAGCTGTTTTGGGAGAAGGGAAAAATAAAATACGGGCTCGGGTCGGACTTGGGCTGGTAACTCTGATAAGCTGTCAGACGCGGGCCGGGATAGGGCCTGAGCGTCTCGGGCCAGGGCCGGGCTAGGGCCTATATTTTAGGCCCGTGCAGGGCTCTAATATGAGGGGTTGTTGTGGATTCCAGAGCCCGCTCCTCGACAGCGCCCTGCTGTGCCCGCTCCTCATCAGTGCCATCCTGTGCCTGCTCCTCATCAGTGCCATCCTGTGCCTGCTCCTCGTCAGTGCCCTCCTGTGTCCGCTCCGCCAAAGCGCCCTCCTGTGCCCGCTCCGCCAGAATGCCCTCTTGTGCCCGCTCCGCCAGAGTGCTCTCCTGTGCCCACTCCGCCATAGTGCCCTCCTGTGCCCGCTCTGCCAGAGCGCCCTCCTGTGGCCTCCCAAAAGGATGATACTGCCTGGGCTCCCCGAGTCTCCAGTCCCGCCTTGGCCTCCCGAGTCTCCAGTCTCACCATGACTCCCTGAGTCTCCAGTCCCGCCTTGGCCTCCCGAGTCTCCAGTCCCACCCTGGAGGCTTTCCCAGTGTCCCTGCCCTGCACCAGCCTCCAAGGCGCCCACCCCCTCTCCCCGGTGTTATTGTTACAGCGCGGGTGGTGCCATCCGGGAGGGGGAGATAATGTCACGGATCTGTCTATCATTCCTCCATTCTCAATGCACGCCCGCACTTGGCTTCACCTGAAACTTTATTGAGCACACCTGCACCTGCACCTCATTCAATTCAATTCAATTCAATTCAAGATTATTTGTATAGCTCTTTTACGATGCAATCGTTGCAAAGCAACTTCACAGGAAATTGAGTTTCTAAAATAGATTTATATTGTAGAAACTTAATATAATTAACTTATGGCAAAATATGGTTAATTCAGTATAATCGCTGATGGTTGGCTTCCTCTGAGGTCCTCTGAGGGGTTGTCATCATCTCTTCTCAGGTGTTCGGTCATCTCAGATCGTTTAAGGGTTGGATCCAGACTGAAGCTTGTGTAATTCCTAGTTACCACGGGATGTTAATCCAGAAACAGAGAAACAAATAAAGACAATTAGCGTAGATGTTGTTCCATCCAGGAACAACCCTGGATGAAATTATCTGTTCAACCCAAGCTAAAGCATAATAATGTGCATTTGTTCAGATAGACTGGCAGTACAAGATTGTGAGATGCATTATATAAATGCTTGGCTAAAAAGATGTGTCTTTAATCTAGATTTAAATAGAGAGAGTGTGTCTGAACCCCGAATGTTATCAGGAAGGCTATTCCAGAGTTTGGGAGCCAAATATGAAAAAGTTCTACCTCCTTTAGTGGACTTTGCTATCCTAGGTACTACCAAGAGTCCAGAGTTTTGCGAACTTCGGGAGCGGGTTGGACTGTAGCATGATAAGAAGATTAGTTAGGTACGCAGGAGCTAAATCATTTAGGGCCTTATAGGCAAGTAATAATATTATGTAACTGATACGGAACTTAATAGGTAGCCAGTGCAGTGACTGTAAAATTGGAGTAATATGATCATATTTTCTTGACCTGGTAAGGACTCTTGTCGCAGCATTTTGTACTATCTGTAGCTTGTTTATTGAAGATGCAGGACAACCACCTAGCAGTGCATTACAATAGTCCAGTCTAGAGGTCATAAATGCATGAACTAGCTTTTCTGCATCAGAAAAAGTTAACATGTTCCATAGCTTGGCAATGTTTCTAAGATGGAAGAATGCTGTTTTTGTAACATGGGAAATATGATTTTGAAAAGATAGTTTGCTGTCTAATATAACACCCAGATTTGTGACTGTAGAGGAAGTAACAGTACATCCGTCTAGCTGCAGATTGTGATCCAAGAGATTCTGTGTACTGTTTTTAGGTCCAATAAGTAATATCTCTGTCTTATCTGAATTTAATAGGAGAAAATTATTGGTCATTCAATCTTTTACATTTTTAACACACTCCGTTAGCTTAGATATTTTTGAAGTTTCATCTGGTCTTGTTGAGATATATAGTTGAGTGTCATCAGCATAACAATGGAAACTAATCCCGTATTTTCTAATAATATTACCAAGGGGCAACATGTATAATGAAAATAGCAGAGGACCTAGGACAGATCCTTGTGGTGCTCCATACTTTACTGTTGATAATTGAGATGCCTCCCCGTTTAAATAAACAAAGTGGTAGCGATCGGACAGGTAGGATCTAAACCATCTTAGAGCCTGCCCTTGAATACCTGTATAGTTTTGTAATCGATCTATGAGTATGTCATGATCTATAGTGTCGAACGCAGCACTAAGATCAAGTAAAACTAGCAACGAGATGCAGCCTTGGTCTGACGCAAGAAGCAAGTCATTTGTAATTTTAACAAGTGCAGTTTTTGTGCTATGGTGGGGCCTAAAACCTGACTGAAATTCTTCATAAAATAATTTTTTTGCAAGGAGCGCAATTGAGCAGACACAACTTTTTCTAAATTTTTTGACATAAACGGAAGATTTGAAATGGGCCTGTAATTTGCCAGTTCACAAGGATCTAGTTTTGGTTTCTTAATAAGAGGCTTACTAACCGCCAGCTTGAATGGTTTTGGAACATGACCTAAAGATAACAAGGAGTTAACACCAATTCACTATCTCAACAAATTAGAATATGGTGAGATGCCAATCAGCTAATCAACTCAAAACACCTGCAAAGGTTTCCTGAAAAATTGTCTGTCAGTTTGGTTCACTAAGCTACACAATCATGGGGAAGACTGCTGATCTGACAGTTGTCCAGAAGACAATCATTGACACTCTTCACAAGGAGAGTGAGCCACAAACATTCATTGCCAAAGAAGCTGGCTGTTCACAGAGTGCTGTATCCAAGCATGTTAACAGAAGGTTGAGTGGAAGGAAAAAGTGTGGAAGAAAAATATTCTCAACCAACCGAGAGAACCGCAGCCTTATGAGGATTGTCAAGCAAAATCGATTCAAGAATTTGAGTGAACTTCACAAGGAATGGACTGAGGCTGGGGTCAAGGCATCAAGAGCACCACACACAGACGTGTCGAGGAATTTGGCTACAGTTGTCGTCAGATGCGTCTTACCTGGGCTAAGGAGAAGAAGAACTGGACTGTTGCCCAGTGGTCCAAAGTCCTCTTTTCAGATGAGAGCAAGTTTTGTATTTCATTTGGAAACCAAGGCCCTAGAGTCTGGAGGAAGTGTGGAGAAGCTTATAGCCCAAGTTGCTTGAAGTCCAGAGTTAAGTTTCCACAGTGTGTGATGATTTGGGGTGCAATGCCATCTGCTGGTGTTGGTCCATTGGGTTTTTTGAAAACCAACGTCACTGCACCCGTTTACCAAGAAATGTTGGCGCACTTCATGTTTCCTTCTGCTGACCAGCTTTTTAAAGATGCTGATTTCATTTTCCAGCAGGATTTGGCACCTGCCCACACTGCCAAAAGCACTAAATGTTGGTTAAATGACCATGGTGGTGGTGTGCTTGACTGGCCAGCAAACTCACCAGACCTGAACCCCATAGAGAATCTATGGAGTATTGTCAAGAGGAAAATGAGAAACAAGAGACCAAAAAATTCAGATGAGCTGAAGGCCACTGTAAAAGAAACCTGGGCTTCCACACCACCTCAGCAGTGCCACAAACTGATCATCTCCATGCCACGCCGAATTGAGGCAGTAATTAAAGCAAAAGAAGCCCCTACCAAGTACTGAGTACATATACAGTAAATGAACACACTTTCCAGAAGGCCAACAATTCACTAAAAATGTTTTTTTTTTATTGGTCTTATGAAGTATTCTAATTTGTTGAGATAGTGAATTGGTGGGTCACCCTATCTTTGCCAACAATTCTAATTCAGAAAATACATTTAATTTATAACACATTGATCTAAAAAAATACTAACAACAGGGAGTATTACTGTCACGGTGCACACACGAGGGAGGAACAGGAACACGCAGACGAGGATATAAACTCAAATGATAATATTTAATAACACATCAAGGCAGGACATGACAGGACAAAGCAGTACTCACAAACAGGATACACCGGGAATAACAAGTGGACCAGACAACATCAAACTGAACAGGCATGAACTAATATACACAGGTAAATCATAGATAATTAGACAAACACGGCTGGACATGAATTAACTAATAATGACATTAAACAAGGACAGGAAACAAACCAAATAAGGAAACATGAGGTAGGGACACATGACACACGACAGAGGACTGACATAACTCCCCCCTCCCGAAAGGCTCGTCCCGAGCCTTAACAGTTCCATCAGGGAGGGGGGGTGGGCGCTCTGGAGGCCCCTCAGGACAGACACAGACAGGAACGCAGGACGGGGACCTCCAGAGCAGAACAGACAGACAGGGACCATGGCGGAGCTGGGAACTCTGGAAGCCATGGCGGTGCAGGGAGCTCTGAAGGCCATGGTGGAGCTGGGAGCTCTGGGGACCATGGCGGAGCTGGGAGCTCTGGGGACCATGGCGGAGCTGGGAGCTCTGGAGGCCATGGCAGATGGTCTTCGGGGCCCTAGGCCTCGACCCCCTCGGCCCGGCCCCTACAGCCGGAACCCTTCTACCCCCCCCCCAAAATTTCCATGGGGAAGTGAGGGAGTATCAGGAGCCCTCCAGGGCTAAACAGACAGGACAGTACAAAACACGACAGGACAGACCTCCAGGGCCAGACAGACAGGACAGGACATGATGACAGGAAAGCCCTCCAGGGCCCGACAGACAAGACATCCCACAGGAACCAGAAGCCCTCCTGGGCTAGCTCGGAGGCTGAGGCTTCCTCTGGGCATGATCAGGAGTCAGGGGCCCTCACAGGGTCCCTCAGCGACCGCCTCCACTTCAGCAACAAGGGGGCAGGCGGCTAGAATGGCCTCCATGGCCACAACACGAGGAGCCGCCTGCCCCAGACGAGTCTCCATGGACAAGACAAGACAAGGTAGTTAAAATGTTCCTGTGGGCACGACAAAACACACAGCACTCCTGGCCGTAACATGTGGACTTGATCCACGGGGCTAGGGATAACGGCGGCCAGCGGGGATGAATCAATGCCGATCCAGTGGGCTTGAGTCAGCGGCAATCCGGCGGGCTTGAGTCAGCGGCAATCCGGCGGGCTTTAGGACAGCGGCGGGCCGGCGGGCATTGATTCAGAGGCGGGCCGGCGGGCATTGAGTCAGAGGCGATCCAGTGGCGTGATCTCCCGCGAACGGCGCGCCTGGGGGAGCGGCAACCCGGGAACTAGGCAAGCTGCCGGCGGGCTTGGGAGAGCCACCGCCGGCGACGGATATCTCCCGCGATCGGCGGGCATGAGGGCTCGTGGCCAGTGGACTTGCGGCACTCGCGGCGATCCCGCCGAACTCCCACGCCGACTTGCAGTGGGCTATGGCGGGAATGACGAGCGGCGACTTCCATGCCGCGGGACAGACGTACACAAACACTGGAACAAAATAAAACTTTTCAAAACGGAAAACAAAACGGGGTGAATGGGCGCCGCTTACGGTTTTGGTCTGGTCTTCTTCCGGTGCACACACGAGGGAGGAACAGGAACACGCAGACGAGGATATAAACTCAAATGATAATATTTAATAACACATCAAGGCAGGACATGACAGGACAAAGCAGTACTCACAAACAGGATACACCGGGAATAACAAGTGGACCAGACAACATCAAACTGAACAGGCATGAACTAATATACACAGGTAAATCATAGATAATTAGACAAACACGGCTGGACACGAATTAACTAATAATGACATTAAACAAGGACAGGAAACAAACCAAATAAGGCAACATGAGGTGGGGACACATGACACACGACAGAGGACTGACAATTACATAAACTATGAAGTTTTATCTTTGTAGTCTGAATGATTTGCCACAAAAGTATTTCATTATAGGATAAGAATAACATATTTCCGTTTACTGTCTGTATTACAGCACAAAGAATGAACGAGAAAAGCAGCATTCACTCCTATTTCTTTAGATACCAAAAACAAAAACCCATCAACCTTTACCAAAATGTATTGTGAAAATAAATAAATGTGTGTGATGGATCAGTGAAAGGGATTTTCCTGCTTATGACCCAAGATAAGCTCCAGTCTCTCCATGACTGTACATAGGACAAGTGCTTTGAGAAATGGATGGAATAGATGGATGGATGGACTTTAGCTACTGTAAGGGTTCTAGACTTCCCTCTCTGCCACTCTTTTTCCCCATCAAAGTGTCTTCCGTGATCCGTGTTTATACAAAAAAATACAAAAAATAGTACATATGGCTTGGTTTTCAGCTGAAATTGCGTTTAGTTGTGTTTGGAATAATTATCCAATTTCATAGTATATATTCTGCTAAGATTTTTTATTTCGATAAAATTCCTACCATCATTCTGAATGTTCTTTATCAGTTTTAAAAGTAGTGTTTTAGCATTTGAAAATGTGCTGAAGTCATATGGTGTTTTGCAAGTTGTGGAGTATGAATGACAAAAGTATTCATGGATTTTGAGAAATTTTGAAAATGTGGATTCAGTTTTGAACAATGTTAGTTAGCAACTGAACAACACTGTAATGTAAGAAATATTGTTTAGAATGTCATTAAACAAATACACTAAAAGTTGTGTGTGTGTGTGTGTGTGTGTGTGTGTCTTCAAGAGAAAGAGAGAGAGAGTTCACGAGTTCATGTTTACAAATAATAAGATGCAGTATTGTTATGCGTATTTGGCGTGCTGTCCAGGGAAGGGCTCCGAGCTCGGGAATGGCCCGAACCCAGAGTACCCAGAAGATGTAAGATAATTTTCCTTCTCAACTATCCACTTCCTTCACTCTCTCTCCCCTAATTTCCATCTAAACACTGGACACTACAGAGATCACCGAAACCACTATTCTTAATCAGAGTTTATAACAATACAGCTGTTCATGTTTGATGTCGTTTCAATAGTCTCTGTGTGTCTGGTAAAAATGTCTCAATCTTTTAACAGTAGGACAGACAGTCATAAAAGGGTCATATCCTAAGAGTTTAGAAATACGTTGATTACAAGTGTCATAAACACTTACAAGACTCATTATTCCACAACGATCATACCGGTACCAAAAAAATCACCTGTGTCCTGTCTAAATGACTACCGTCCCATAGCACTGACTCCAATCATAATGAAGTGCTTTGAGAGGCTAGTCATGCACAACATCAAAACCAGCCCCCCCAACACACTCGATCCGCTCCAGTTTGCATACCGCCCAAACCGCTCTACAGATGATGCAATTTCCTCCACCCTCCACCTGGCTCTTACCCACCTAGAAAATAAAGACTCATATGTTAGAATGCTGTTCATCGACTTCAGCTCAGCATTCAACACAATAATCCCACAACAGCTCATCAATAAATTAAGCCTGCTGGGCCTCAATAATTCCCTTTGCAATTGGATCCTGGACTTTTTAACCGGAAGACCTCAGTCAGTTCGGGTCGGCCACAACACCTCGAGCACTACCACACTGAGCACAGGTGCCCCACAGGGCTGTGTGCTCAGCCCGCTGCTCTTCACGCTGCTGACCCACGACTGCACTGCCAAGTTCAGCTCCAACCACATCATCAAGTTTGCCGATGACACATCAGTGGTAGGTCTCATCAGCAACAACGATGAAACGCACTACAGAGAGGAAGTGGCACAGCTGGCTGAATGGTGTGGTGCTAACAACCTGTCCCTCAATGTGGAGAAGACAAAGGAGGTTGTGATGGACTTCAGGAGAAACCCAGTTGACCACCCCCCACTGACCATCGACACCTCGACTGTGGAGAGAGTCAGCAGCACTAAATTCCTGGGGGTGCACATCACAGAGGACCTCACCTGGACTACCAACACCAAGTCTATCTCAAAGAAGGCACAACAGCGCCTACACTTTCTCCGCCGGCTGAAAAGAGCAAGTCTCCCTCCACCCATCCTCACCACCTTCTACAGGGGTACCATTGAGAGCGTGCTGACCAGCTGCATCACTGTCTGGTACGGGAACTGTTGTGCAGCAGACCGCAAGACCCTCCAGCGAACAGTGAACACCGCTGCAAAAATCATTGGTGCCCCTCTCCCCTCCATCCTGGATATTTTCCTTACACGATGCTCCAGCAAAGCAAAAAGTATCGTGGAGGACCCCACCCACCCCTCCCACAGTCTCTTCCAGCTCCTACCCTCAGGTAGACGGTACCGGAGTATCAGAGCCCGCTCCGCCAGACTGCTCAACAGCTTTTTCCCCCAGGCTGTGAGAGCCCTGAACTCAAATCACACCGCCCCTCTCTGAAACTCCAAACAACCCCCCCCTCCACACCTTACCACATCTCAGGAAAAAACTGTTAAACTTTTATTTCTGTGCAATTCAGGTGAGCGGGCCTGCACAAGCCACCTGTAGCAACACACTCTCCTCTACATGCACTAGACACTTTCACACACCATTGTGTGTCCATAATCCCACAAAAGACTGATTGTAATATACGACTGTAATGTATGTATGTTTACTGGCTCATGCACCACAAATCACCTTACACTGTTCCCCAGCCAGCTGCTTGAATGTCTCTCTTTTTGCACATGTACAGTATTTGAAGTCATCTGCACAGTTGTACAGTTTGTATTTTATTTTACTTTTTTATTTTATGTATAGGTAACCACTTTTACATATAGCATATGTATAGTCAAAGCTGACAGTAGGTCAGTTGTGTATAGGTTTATACTGTTTTTACTTCGTGTTGTATATCTGTATTTATGTAGCACCGTGGTCCTGTGAGACACGACATCTCGTCCCGCTATATGTCCACACATGTAGCGGAATGACAATAAAGCTCAACTTGACTTGACTTGACTTGACTATTAACTGTAAAACATTCATATTCTCATCATCCGTATTGCTGCTATGTGTATATACCCGGTACAACCCGTTTGCACATCCCTCTTGTTCATATTACTATTTATTAAGTCCCAATATACTGTTTTTGCACATCCTTTTTGTGTTGCACTTTATATTCTATTGCACATTTTACTCTTTATTTCTCTTTTTTTACCTATATACTGCATATGCTCTTGTGTTGTGTTACTTTTATATAATGTGTATTATTTTGCACTGTCCACTGAGCGGACCTGATTTGATTTACATTTCACTTCTGATTATACCCTGTATAATTTATTATGTGACGAATAAAGAAACCTTGACCTTGATTACTGTAGAGCGTGTGTCATGTATCAATGTCTTCATGCAAATTACCTTACATCCCAAAAGGTGTTAATTCGGCTTGATCAATACAAATTAAAATAGTTAATTCTTGTCTTCATTTCAGGGGATGTTTGTCTTGGGCAACTTGAGTACTTAAGGAAATCTTGCAAGAAGATCGGGGCCTTTTCTGTAGTCAGAAGCCCATAGCGTAGAATGTGTCCACACACTCTATGTTAAGTACCTTTATAAAATCTGTTATGTATCTTACTCTTAGATTCATCTTTGAGAATTTGATGCCTTTTATTGATTTGATATCTTTGAAATTGGCTATGTAATTGGCATAATACATATTTACCGGACTGATAATACATTTGATTTTATTCTGACTTACTCATGATTTTCTCATGTAGATTAAGTGAAGGCTTATGTTTCTGCAAATCTTCATCCAGGGTTAAGTGCATACTAGATCTCAGGTTAGCTGGACATGGAGCACATCAGGTGAGTTTCTATATTTCTGACTAACTGCTTGACTTTTGTTAAGTTATACTCCGTTGCATTAACTATGGGGGGTTAGTCATAGTACTGGTCATAACCGCTGGTTATTGTCTCAGCTTTAATTAAGTTGTACGTAGTTATTTTAACTATCGGGGGCAAGACAAATAGTACTAGCATAACCGCTGATTATTGTTTGAGCTTTAGTTAAGTTGGACAAACAACCAATTTGTATGCCAATCTAAATTCGAGGTCATTATAAAATGGAGTCAGATTTGAACTTAACCTAAATTTTATATTAATGAGTTTAATCTAAACATGTAGGAAACCCTCAGCCACCATTGGATACCTCCGTTGGGCCAATTGTGTGGACCTTACAAAGTGGTGTCCCCGACGTGATCTCCTAAACAAGCTAGTGACATCTTTTCAGCGCAATATAGGTTTGCATCGAACAAAGGGTTTGATCATCTCCTCTTTCTCCAGCTTCTGTGGTAAGTCAATTCTTATTTGCCTTTCAGACATTTGAGGGAAAGACAGAGGCATCCCATACACCAGCGTTTCCCAATCCCATCCAATTTTGTATGTATCTCTTATCACGTACGACGTTTGTTCTATTTGACCATAAGTGCCCTACGAAGTGGACATCACTGGATACTCCGCCATGATTCCAGTTCGAAACGAGTGTATATGTTCCATTTAAAGGTCATTAAAGTGTGCAAGACTAATTTAATTTGTTTTTATTTACAGATGCATATGATCTCACACTCATCTGTGTGTGAAGATGCTGCGCAGCGCAAATGCATGAATGAATATTTTTGTTTAATGCAAAATATGCAGAGGAGGGGTGCGTGAAGCGAGGACTGGAATTGGGAACCGCTGCCAAACACACACAATTGTAGAATGAGTCGGAATACTCATTAGACCAGAGACCGGATCCGGACTATATGGGGTAGCGTTCAGTCACTGCTGTGTTCACATCACACGATGGATCGGGACAAGAGGTTACACACTGCATGACTTTACAATAGGAATACCACTTCAAGTGTCTATCACTGCCTGTCATAAGACAATTACGTCTTCACTGTCCCATCCAGGAGTCACACAAGGAGATTCCACACAGATCTGGACACAGGTTCTATATGGTGCCCGTCTCTGAGAAAGAAGGTCCTTCCTCGGGAGAATCTGCCAGATAGGGTCTGTTGGGAGGAGCATCAGGTCAGAAAACTGGCAGTGGAGGATTCCTGGGAAGTGAACAGGTCTACCTGGGTTTCCCAGAATCGACTCCAGATCAGCTGGATCACCTGGAAATAGAGTCTCCGTTCTCCCTGCAGTGTAAGCTGTCATGAGAACATGTCATTCTTTACCTGCTTTACAGAGTCACAGACACACCTGTTTTACACACGTCACTCAAACACAGAACCAGGAAACAGGAATCACACGAGTTCAGGGAAAGAGAGACAGAAGTGTAGTTGAGCTGTTGTGTGTTTGTGTCTCTGTATTCATGCAGTAAAATGGCAGGAGCCAGAGTTTTTCAGGATGAGTTCATGTGTTCGGTGTGTATGGATATACTGAAGGATCCAGTGACTACTTCATGTGGACACAGTTACTGTAAGAGCTGTATTACAGGCTTCTGGGATCAGGAGGATCAGAAGAGAGTCTACAGCTGTCCTCAGTGCAGACAGACCTTCAGTCCAAGACCTGCTTTAGCTAGAAACACCATGCTGGCTGAAGTGGTGGAGAAACTGAAGAAGACCACACTCTCTGCTGACTGTGACGCTGGAGCTGGAGATGTGCAGTGTGACGTCTGTACTGAAAGAAAATACAAAGCCGTCAAGTCCTGTCTGGTGTGTCTGGACTCTTACTGTCAGAATCACCTCGAACAACATGAGAGTTTATTTAAAGGAAAGAAACACAAAGTGACCGATGCCACTAGACGACTGCAGGAGATGATCTGCCAGAAACATGAGAAGCTCCTTGAGGTTTTCTGTCGCACTGATCAGAAATGTATATGTATGCTGTGTACGATTATTGAACATAAAAACCATGACATTGTACCAGCTGCAGACCAGAGGACAGAGAAACAGGTATTTAAAACTGCACACTGATAAATATGGCTGAACACTCTTTATGCTTCATGATAATTAATATATGATTATCGTAACCGATCATAACTTCTGGAGTTTGAACCTAAAGCCATTGTTTATCATTTGAGAAAAGTAACCTTTAAACTACCTCACCCTACTTTATTGGATTCATCTGTTCACGTGATGATTTAGTGCCAGTAGTTTTCTGTGAGAGTCACTATCATCGGTTTGTCCTGCAGAATCAGCTGAAGGAGACGCAGAAGACGTTCCAGCAGAGAATCCAGCAGAGAGAGAAAGATCTCCAGCAGCTGAGAGAGGCGGTGGAGTCTCATAAGGTGAGTCTGGAGAAGAAGAGAAGTTTGTCTCAGTCTCAGTTCAGACTCACTGAATCACTGTGTGTCCTAACAGCGCTCTGCACAGACAGCAGTGGAGGACAGTGAGAGGATCTTTACTGAGATCATCCACTCCATTGAGAGAAGCCGCTCTGAGCTGATACGGCTGATCAGAGATCAGGAAAAGCAAGCAGTGAGTCGAGCTGAAGGACGACTGGAGCGACTGGAGCAGGAGATCAATGATCTGAGGAGGAGAGACGCTGAGCTGGAGCAGCTTTCACACACACAGGATCACATCCAGTTCCTGCAGGTAACACAGATCTAGAAGAACAGGGACATAGTGGACTTGAGCAGATCCTGCAGGTAACACAGATCTAGAAGAACAGGATCATAGTGGACTTGAGCAGATCCTGCAGGTAACACAGATCTAGAAGAACAGGGTCATAGTGGACTTGAGCAGATCCTGCAGGTAACACAGATCTAGAAGAACAGAGTCATAGTGGACTTGAGCAGATCCTGCCGGTAACACAGATCTAGAAGAACAGGGACATAGTGGACTTGAGCAGATCCTGCAGGTAACACAGATCTAGAAGAACAGGGTCATAGTGGACTTGAGCAGATCCTGCAGGTAACACAGATCTAGAAGAACAGGGTCATAGTGGACTTGAGCAGATCCTGCAGGTAACACAGATCTAGAAGAACAGGGTCATAGTGGACTTGAGCAGATCCTGCAGGTAACACAGATCTAGAAGAACAGGGTCATAGTGGACTTGAGCAGATCCTGCAGGTAACACAGATCTAGAAGAACAGGGTCATAGTGGACTTGAGCAGATCCTGCAGGTAACACAGATCTAGAAGAACAGGGTCATAGTGGACTTGAGCAGATCCTGCAGGTAACACAGACCTAGAAGAACAGGGTCATAGTGGACTTGAGCAGATCCTGCAGGTAACACAGACCTAGAAGAATAGGGTCATAGTGGACTTGAGCAGATCCTGCCGGTAACACAGACCTAGAAGAACAGGGACATAGTGGACTTGAGCAGATCCTGCCGGTAACACAGACCTAGAAGAACAGGGACATAGTGGACTTGAGCAGATCCTGCAGGTAACACAGATCTAGAAGAACAGGGTCATAGTGGACTTGAGCAGATCCTGCAGGTAACACAGACCTAGAAGAACAGGGTCATAGTGGACTTGAGCAGATCCTGCAGGTAACACAGACCTAGAAGAACAGAGTCATAGTGGACTTGAGCAGATCCTGCCGGTAACACAGATCTAGAAGAACAGGGACATAGTGGACTTGAGCAGATCCTGCAGGTAACACAGATCTAGAAGAACAGAGTCATAGTGGACTTGAACAGATCCTGCAGGTAACACAGATCTAGAAGAACAGAGTCATAGTGGACTTGAACAGATCCTGCAGGTAACACAGATCTAGAAGAACAGGGTCAAGTCAAGTCAAGTCAAGTTGAGCTTTATTGTCATTCCACTACATGTGTGGACATATAGCGGGACGAGATGTCGTGTCTCACAGGACCACGGTGCTACATAAATACAGATATACAACACGAAGTAAAACAGTATAAACCTATACACAAACTAACCTACTGTCAGCTTTGACTATACATATGCTATATATAAAAGTGGTTACCTATACATAAACTAAAAAAATAAAATAAAATAAAATACAAACTGTACAACTGTGCAGATGACTTCAAATACTGTACATGTGCAAAAGAGAGACATTCAAGCAGCTGGCTGGGGTCATAGTGGACTTGAGCAGATCCTGCAGGTAACACAGATCTAGAAGAACAGGGTCATAGTGGACTTGAGCAGATCCTGCAGGTAACACAGATCTAGAAGAACAGGGTCATAGTGGACTTGAGCAGATCCTGCAGGTAACACAGATCTAGAAGAACAGGGTTATAGTGGACTTGAGCAGATCCTGCAGGTAACACAGATCTAGAAGAACAGGGACATAGTGGACTTGAGCAGATCCTGCAGGTAACACAGACCTAGAAGAACAGGGTCATAGTGGACTTGAGCAGATCCTGCAGGTAACACAGATCTAGAAGAACAGAGTCATATTGGACTTGAGCAGATCCTGCAGGTAACACAGATCTAGAAGAACAGGGTCATAGTGGACTTGAGCAGATCTTGCAGGTAACACAGATCTAGAAGAACAGAGTCATAGTGGACTTGAGCAGATCCTGCAGGTAACACAGATCTAGAAGAACAGGGACATAGTGGACTTGAGCAGATCCTGCAGGTAACACAGATCTAGAAGAACAGGGTTATAG
This sequence comes from Schizopygopsis pylzovi, assembly GCA_027422435.1. NCBI lineage: Eukaryota > Metazoa > Chordata > Actinopteri > Cypriniformes > Cyprinidae > Schizopygopsis > Schizopygopsis pylzovi. The sequence continues at coordinate 1,708 of JAPDDL010000740.1, read as the reverse complement.
TGGACTTGATCAGATCCTGCAGGTAACACAGATCTAGAAGTACAGGGTCATAGTGGACTTGAGCAGATCCTGCAGGTAAGACAGATCTAGAAGAACAGGGTTATAGTGGACTTGAGCAGATCCTGCAGGTAACACAGATCTAGAAGAGCAGGATCATAGTGGACTTGAGCAGATCCTGCAGGTAAGACAGATCTAGAAGAACAGGGACATAGTGGACTTGAGCAGATCCTGCAGGTAACACAGATCTAGAAGAACAGAGTCATAGTGGACTTGAGCAGATCCTGCAGGTAACACAGATCTAGAAGAACAGGGTCATAGTGGACTTGAGCAGATCCTGCAGGTAACACAGATCTAGAAGAACAGAGTCATAGTGGACTTGAGCAGATCCTGCAGGTAACACAGATCTAGAAGAGCAGGGTCATAGTGAGTAATATTCATCAAAACTGGATCAGGCGATCCTCAAACCTCATAAAAATATTTTTTATTGGCATGTAACACAGTGATGAATTTGACCATGAAGACCTGTATATCAGCAATGCTTCAGTGTAACCAAACCAAACCTGAGCGTGTCTTGAGGGTCCTTGTGAGGGTGAAGTGTGGAGCTGATGAGTTTTGATTTCTGTTTTCTGTAGAGTTTCCAGTCTCTCTCAGCTCCTCCTGAATCTACAGACGTAAATGATGATCTCTTCAGTTCTCTCGTCTCTTTTGATGATCTGAGAGTATCTGTTCATCAGCTGAGAGACAAACTGGAGGATTTCTGCAAAGAGGAGCTCAAGAAGATCTCAGACAGAGGTAAAGTCCTGGAGATTCATCATCATCTCATATCATGGAAAACATCATATTAGAAATGTGTTAGGAATGGATGCAGGATCATGAGAATCACACTGTTCATGTCTGTTTATTTCCACAGTCACATTCACCAACATTGTTCCCAGGACCAAGAACGACTTCCTACAATGTAAGTCAGAAAGAAAACCAGCAGAAAACTCACTGAGTGTGTTCATGTTCTTCTGTAGAAGGAGAAAGAAGAGTTTATAACTGATGATGTAAATGATGATTAGCACAAATATCTGTTCATCTGTACTGAGACACTGATGATACACTGAACATGAAGAGTTCAGCTACAAGAAAAGATTAAACAGATTCATAATTCCTGATTCTGATGTGTTTTATCTCCTCCAGATTCCCGTCAGCTCTCTCTGGATCTGAACACAGTGAATAATTACCTCCGTCTGTCTGAGAGAAACAGAGTGATTACTTACATTAACACAGATCAGTCGTATCCTAATCATCCAGACAGATTTGATCGTTATTCTCAGGTGTTGTGTAGAGAGAGTGTGTGTGGACGCGGTTACTGGGAGTTGGAGTGGAGTGGAGATAAAGGTGTGTGTATATCAGTGTCATATAAGAGCATCAGCAGGAAGGGAGGTGTTGAGTGTGTGTTTGGATATAATGATCAGTCCTGGAGTTTGTTCTGCTCTCCCTCCAGTTACTCATTCATACACAATAACATAAAGACTGATCTCTCTGTGAAGTCCATCATCAGGAGAATAGGAGTGTTTGTGGATCACAGTGCAGGAACTCTGTCCTTCTACAGCGTCTCTGACACAATGAGCCTCATCCACACAGTCCAGACCACATTCACTCAGACGCTCTATCCGGGGTTTTATGTTTGTTCTGGATCATCAGTCAAACTGTGTTAATTAAT
>JAPDDL010000300.1:72500-87763 GCA_027422435.1 Schizopygopsis pylzovi | reverse complement strand
GACACAGACACAGACACAGACAGACACAGACACAGACACAGACACAGACACAGACACAGACACAGACACAGACACAGACACAGACACAGACACACACAGACACAGACGCACACAGATGCACACAGACACAGACGCACACAGACGCACACAGACACAGACACAGACACAGACGCACACAGACACAGACACAGACACAGACACAGACACAGACGCACACAGACACAGACACAGACGCACACAGACGCACACAGACGCACACAGACACAGACACAGACACACACACACACAGGCACAGACACAGACACACGCACAGACACAGACACAGACACAGACGCACACACAGACGCACACACACACGCACACAGACACACACAGACACAGACACAGACACACACACACAGACACAGACACAGACACAGACGCACACACAGACGCAGACGCAGACGCAGACGCACACGCACACGCACACGCACACGCACACGCACACGCACACAGACACAGACACAGACACAGACACGCACAGACACGGACACACACGCACACGCACACGCACACGCACACGCACACACACACACACACAGACACAGACACAGACACAGACACACACAGACACACACACACACACACACACACACACACACACACACACACAGACACACACACACACACACACAGACACACACACACACACACACAGACACACACACACACGTGCGGGGTCATTGAGGTTTCTTTAAAGAGAAGTTAATGCTTTTATTCAACAAGGATGCATTAAATCAGGGATGGGGAACGTTGGTCCTGGAGGTGTCCCTGCAGAGTTTAGCTCCAACCCTAATCAAACCCACCTGAACCGGCTAATCAAGGTCTTCAGGATGCAGTTAGGTCTTTGTTCCCAGGGTTGGAGCTAAACTCTGCAGGAGAACGACCCTCCAGGACCAACGTTCCCACCCCTGCATTAAACTGATCAAAAGTGACCGTAAAGACATTTATAAAGTTACAAAAGATTTATATTTCAAATAAACGCTGTTCTTTTGAGCTTTCTATTCATCTGTGAATCCTGAAAAATAAAATAGATCACGGTTTCCACAGAAATATTGTGCAGCACAACTGTTTTCAACATTGATAATACTCAGAAATGTTTCTTGAGCAGTAAATCAGTATATTATTATGATTTCTGAAGATCATGTGACACTGAAGACTGGAGTAATGATGATGAAAATACAGATTTGATCACAGAAATATATTATATTTCAGCAGATATTCAGAAAAAAGCTAGTCTAAATCGTAATAAATTTCCCAATTTTACTGTTTTTACTGCATTTTTAATCAAGTAAATGCAGCATTGGTGAGCGGAAGATAATTATTTAACAAATATTACATACTGCAAAGTATTAAATGTTAGTGTAACTTTATTAGCTGCCCATGAACAAAACACCAAGCAGTTTAATAAAACAGATTTAATACATTCCAGACTCAAATTTCCAAACCTCTCGATGGATTTTCAGACCATATTTATGGTTCATAGAGCATTATTTACAGTCACCAGTCAATATCTTTATTTTCTCAGGGTTTTCTTTCATTGATTTTCTCGAAGTGACAACATACAGAGTCCCTAAAATAAAAAATAATAAATAAATAAAAAATACAGACTTTTACATGCCCTCAAGAAACTATTCACATGTGCATGGCAATGTTTTGCATGCTTACGCATTACAATTTCTAGTTTTATAAAACCTATTTCCTTTGTGCATCATCTTACTATGAATAAAACAACAGAACGGATGCACATGAATTAACAAAGATCTAAATTCTGCTTTTCTTCCATTAGTACCTCTAATATCAAGGCCTAAAGTCCAGTTTAACACATCCTCTGTGGCGGCGGAGAAACCATGACACGAAATGGACTGATGGCATAAAATTAGCCGAGTTCAAGGCTCTATAAAGAGCCTAAGCTGAGTTTTGAAGCTAACTGTGAAGCTGTGTGTAGAAAAGGGCATCAGCGATTGTTCTTTTTAAGGAAACTGTGTACATTTCACATTGATAAAACATCACTGATTATGTTTTATCACGCGTACATCGAATCAGTGTTATCATTTTGTCTGGTGTCCTGGTACGGGAATTGATCATTAAAAGCCGTAACTCTATTGATCAAACTGCGAAATGGTCCAGTAGGTTGATTGGGGAGGCGTTACGTCGCTGTATATTAGGCAGGTACAGCGAGCGGGAGCTTCGATCTTAAGAGATAAGCTCCATCCCGTGTATTATGAGTTCCAGTATCGTCCATCTAATCGACGGCTGAGAGTACCGCTTCGCACAACGAAACCATACAAGAATAGCTTTGTTCCTGCAGTGATTAATCAGATGATCTAAGGGGTGGTGTTTATGTTTTTATTGTGTAACGATGTCTTGTAGTGTGGTTTTTTATTGCATCTGTGAGAAAGTGCCTGAACTTATTCATTGGAAACTAATTTACCTTCGGGTACGACATAAAGACACTCTGAACTCTATAAAAAGACAGGTATTGTAAATGTTTAATATTGGGCTTCATTTGGGCAGTAGGCCATATTTCAAGGCACCAAAGGTGGCCCAGTGTGCTTTGTCCTAAATGCTAAATTTAATGGTTTCTTATGCGCACATAAAATTCTGTATATGTTTTATTTTTGCCTTGAGTCTTGCCTTAAAAACTTGAGGTTATGTAATACAGTGCTAAGAATAGTGCGCTTCTAACCTGCATAATGAAAAAGTGCACCTTGAATTCATTCGGTCATATTTGGCGATCACTAAACAGCTGCCATGAAACCTCACTTCTTAACCCTGTTAGATACTGTATCTGTTTTCACGGTGACAACCATAAATGAGTTATTCAAGTTTAAAATAGACACTAAATAACATATTTAAGATGCGTTTTCCTCAAACTACAGTGCATTTGAATGAACTATTAATCATGCATAAACAGCCTGCAGGTTTGCTAATATTGTTCATTGCAATTTAATAGATGTAATAATTTTATGTTTTTGTTCTCAAGTACATAATGCTGCTGCTACTGTTTTTCATTTTGCTATAATATGACAATAAATGTATAGCCTGAATGCACTGTAAGTCGCTTTGGATAAAAGCGTCTGCTAAATGCATAAATGTAAATAAATCAACATAAAACTGTTTGCAACCCATTTTGCCTCTGTAATGTGATGTACAGTATTTCCAAATGAAAGGCAGGAATTGATTAAATCATGAAAAATGGTCTCTATATTTCAACAAAAAGAAGAATATACTAAACGCACTTTATTTAGAATAACATGAACTAATGAAGAACTCACAATAAGACCAGGAATGCAATTAAAAAGCTGTAAAAGTGTTAAAAACACTCTCATTGCATCTGACATTATCACGCTGTCACTGATTTGCATTTTAAAGTCATTAAGCTGCTGGTTTTCATGAAAGCATGCAAAGCTCTCTGATTATGTGTTTCGCTGTCACACGTTCACACGAGACGTTTTTATCCAATCAAAGTGAAGTTTGGACAGCGGCCAAGCCATCCATCACAGCGATAACAGACAGCTGATGAGTCAGCCACACACACACACACACACACACACACACACACACACGCACACACACACACACAGACACGCACGCACGCACACACACACGCACGCACGCACGCACACACACACACACACACACACACACACACACACACACACACACACACACACACACACACAGACACACACACACACACAGACAGACAGACAGACAGACTGACAGACAGGCACGCACGCACGCACGCACGCACGCACGCACGCACGAACGCACACACACACACACACACACACACACACACACACACACACACACACACACACAGACACACACACACACACAGACAGACAGACAGACAGACAGACTGACAGACAGGCACGCACGCACGCACACACACACACACACACACACACACACACACAGACGCACATGCACACGCGCACGCACGCACACAGACGCACGCACGCACGCACACACACACACACACACACACACACAGACGCACGCACGCAGACACACGCACGCAGACGCACGCACGCACAGACACAGACGCATGCACGCACGCACACACACACACACACACACACACACACACACACAGACACAGACACAGACACAGACACAGACACAGACACAGACACAGACACAGACACAGACACAGACACAGACACAGACACAGACACGCACACGCACACGCACACGCACACGCACACACAACGACACACACACACACACACACACACACACACACACACACACACACACACACACACAGACACACACACGCACGCACGAACACACACACAGACACACACACGCACGCACGAACACACGCACACACACACACATGCATTTAATCTCTCTTACATTGATCCTGTGACAGTAACGTCACAAGAGTTATATCACACAACCATAGTAAAACAAAAATCAGACACCGGATATCAATTTTGATAGTTTTTAACTAGTGTGCGAAGGCAGTGATGGGCAGTGTCGGGGTAACGCATTACAAGTAACGCGAGTTACGTAATAATATTACTTTTTTCAAGTAACTCGTAAAACAACGCATTACTTTTTAATTTACTAGAAAATATCTGAGTTATATTTTCAAGCTGTCTCCAACTACGGGTCGTGCCACGGGTCAGACAGAAAATACGCGCTGCGTTAATCGCTCGTTAATGAATTAAGTGCCGTTAAAAGGAATTTGCGTTAACGCGTTATTAACATGTAAACTTTGACAGCACTAATTTAAATACATTTTCCCACACAGTATGATGTATGTGTGCACATCTCTGGGTGCAGGGCACTATAGTTAATTTATGTAAATGAGGATAGCAAACTAAAATAAACTGTGATGTATTAAACCCACAAGTTCTTCATGCAGTGGACTACAGTAAAATTGATAGAAAATTTAGGACGGAAAATTCAGAAACTTTGACCTGAGCGTGTTTTTCTTTAATTGCTAATGTGATCTTTGAACACCACAGACTGAACTAAATGAAGCATTGCTGGTCATTGGTATTACACTGCAAAAAATGCTTTCCTTAGATATTTGTGTCTTGTTTACAACCAAAATATCTAAACATTCTTAAATCAAGAAAGATTTTCTAGACAGGTAAAGATTATTGTCTTGTCAAAATTAAGTGAGCTTTTGCTTACTACAAGCAAAATAATCATATTTTCTGTTTGGAATAAGATCATTTTCTTACCCCATTGACAGAATAAATTTGACTTGTCAAGATAATCCTTCTTGATTTATAAATTTATTGATATTTTGGCTGTAAACAAGACAAAAAATCCAAGCAAAAAAGCATAATTTGCTGTGTATCTAAATTTGACAGCTGACAACAATTCACCCGAATGCATTACATAACTTTCCATCAGTTATCTGACATTATCAACATGAGTTTGTTCTGACACAGAGTTATTCTCATATTTTATTACCATTTTCTAAACTACATCGAATAAACTGTGATAATGTGAGAAACGTTGAAGTTGTCTGAATACATTTTGGTTTGACTGTATTTGATTTAAAATATAAAACAGTAAAATTGTGAAATATTTTACTATTTAAAATAGCTGTTTTCTATGTGAATATGTGTTAAAATATTATACATTTCTGTGATCAAATCTGTATTTTCAGCATCATTACTCCAGTCTTCTTGATCTTCAGAAATCATAATAATATACTGATTTACTGCTCAAGAAACATTTCTGATTATTATCAATGTTGAAAACAGTCGTGCTGCACAATATTTTCATGGAAACTGACACTTTTTAATTTTCAGGATTCACAGATGAATAGAAAGAACAGCATTTATTTGAAATATTAATCTTTTGTAACATTATAAATGTCTTTACTGACACTTTTGATCAGTTGAATGCATCCCTGCTGAATAAAAGTCTTCATGTCTTTAAAGTTGTAGCGTGAGTAAAGTGGCACACGTGTAAGTCTCTGACCTGATGATCCTGGCGAGGTGGATCTTGTCTTTGGCTGGATACGGTCCATGAGACAGAAAGGCGTTTCTCAGAGCACGTCCAGCGCAGGGAAAGCTCTGAGAACATGTCTGCGAGACACAAAGATCATCTCAGGATCGAATTCAACACTGCCGCTGTGTAATACGAGTGCTTGACGCTCTACAATAACTGTAAATATAAAGAGATCCACGAATAAAAGCTCAACTGTTTCTCATAGAGAGCAATGAAGAGGCCAATGGAGGCTTTTGCTTTTCAGATGTGTTTAATGAGAAAAGACCCCAATAATTAATCTCTCATTAGTCTCCTCTAGACATGCAGAAGAGATCTCAGTAACGTCTCAAACTGGGCTTTAGCTCAAAAAACTAAACAGAAACACTGCACAATTAACAGAGTCTTTTGTGTCTGTTTTTATAAGAAATCAAAGGAGAACAAATGAATCATAATTGAAAACTTAAGCCTGTTGAGCAATGAACGAACAGTCTTTCCTCGGGCTTATTTGTGTTCATGTTAGTGTGAAACCTGGAAAAACAGCTTCATGAACATCAATAACGTCTTAGTGAAATGTACAAGCTTATCACTTATTAGCTTAGGGTTAAGCGATAGAAAATATCACTAGATCAGTCTGCAAACAATCAAAGTCAACAGAAAGTCGTGACAGAATACAAACGTGCTGGAGTGTGAACCTGATTATTACAAATACAGAAGTACAACAGACACATTTGACCTACATATAAAAAGTGAAATCACCAGCTGTGTGTGTGTGTGTGTGTGTGCGTGCGTGCGTGTGTGTGTGTGTGTGTGAGTGTGTGTGTGATAAGAATGATGTAGTGTGTGAGTGTGTGTGTGTGTGTGTGTGTAGAATGCAAGTGAAATGATGCGTGTGAAATAGCGTGTGATGAGTGTGTGTGTGTGCGTGTTGTGTCGTGTGTGTGAGAGTGTGAGAGTGTGTGTGATGCGTGAGCGTGTGTGTGAGTGTAGTGTGTGTGTGTGAGTGTGTGTGTAGCGTGAAATGTGAGAGTGTGCAAATAAGTAGAAGTTCAGGTATACAACCTACGTTACTGGGGACAAAATGATCCCCACAACGATGGACAATATCCAAAAATCCTTGTCCGTGTGGGGACATTTTTTGGTCCCCATGAGGAAACCAGCTTATAAATCAGACTAAGTGATGTTTTTTGAAAATGTAAAATTGCAGAATGTCTCCTGTGATGGTTAGGTTTAGGGATAGGGGCAGTGTAAGGGGATAGAATATACAGTTTGTACAGTATAAAAACCATTACGTCTATGGAAAGTCCCCATAAAACATGGAAACCCAACATGTGTGTGTGTGTGTGTGTGTGTGTGTGTGTGTGGCGAGTGTGTGTGTGTGTGTGTGTGTGTGTGCGAGTGTGTGTGTGAGTGTGAGTGTGTGTGTGTGTGTGTGTGCGTGAGTGTGTGTGTGTGTGTGTGTGAGTGTGAGTGTGGAGTGTGTGTGTGTGTGTGTGTGTGTGTGTGTGTGTGTGTGTGTGTGTGTGTGTGTGTGTGTGCGTGCGTGCGTGCGTGTGTGTGGTGTGTGAGTGTGAGTGTGAGTTTGCATATCTATTCACTGGTATTACAGTGTTTCCTCCTGAAGTTCTCCTCCATCTGTCTCGTTTTAATCAATGGCTCACTGGTCCCTGATCCACTCAGAATTATTGATCAGCTTCAATAAGAGCGTTAGAATTCATAGCGACACCTTCAGCAGCAGACGCACATGTGAGGTCAGAGGTCACGACCAGGCCACGACACTCTGACCTACAATAGAGTCAAACTCTAAATTCTGACTGGATCAACTGAATTGGATGAAATTCATTTTTATTGATTTTATTAAAGCAATAAGGCTGTGCATTCGATATTTTTTTCCTCCGTACTGTTAAATTTTTACTGGTTTTTTTACTGTATACAACAGTAAACTGTTAAAAATCGTTCTCATTAATTGAAATTTAAGATGAAATAAAATATAAATACTGGATGAAAAAATTGAACATAAAAAAGAGACTGAAATTCAGAGATGTTTCCTTAGCAAATGACTAAAATAAATAAGCTGACATACTAAAATTTAAATGAAAATAAATATAAAGAATAAAATAAATAAAAAATAATGCTAAGTAGAAAATTTAAAACCTAATAAAACACGTAACAAAATTTCTCAAACAATATGAAATTACAATGAAAACTGAAAATGTAAAAATAGCTAGCTAGCCAGATATATCTAAAATTACTCAAATAAAACAGAATTTTTATACACATTTAATGCTAATAAACAATATTACAAAAAACTGAAACTGAAATAAAAACTGAAAATTTAAAAATTAAAGTTAATACAAAATAGCAATAAATATATATATAAAAAATATAAAAATACCACAGATTAGATTTAATTCATTTCAATAATGAAGAAAATAAAAATAAAACAATAAAATAAAATAAAGTAAAACCTAATCTGAAATTAAATTGAAAGCTGAAAATATAAAAATAAAAGCTAAATGAAAAATACTAATGAATACTATAAGAGTATTTAAGTATAACAGATTTCTGAGCAAAGTGAAATTGTATCTCCGTCGGTGATATTCAGGGAGGGCCAAACTGTAGCAGCTCTTCCCGTATCAGTGTTAGGCGGCACTTACCGTGGGTTTGGGTGTGACGCCCGCGCTGGGTCCTGGGATGGTGTCAGGTGACTGCTGCAATCACAAAGAGACAAAACACAAGCACACGTGAACATCACAACCTTCAGGTACAGCTGAGACGGTCTGCAGGGACTCTTATAATACGACCTTCACATGAAAAGAGCAACAGAAATGAGATTTTACCAGCTAATCCCATCTCGACGGGACATTCTGCCATGTTTCTGGATCTCATGATGTGCTTTTGACATTGTGTCATACTACTGGATGTATCCGGATAGGCAAAACTTCCTTCGTGTTTGGTTTTGATATTTCAGTCTGATACAGCGCGTGCAAATCATGCGGCAAACACCGACTGTGCTTTGAAAGGTGAATGGGGTCAAACTATGGTAATAAATGACTTCCATATCTATATACCACGAAGATTATGCCACAGCACAACGGTTCATATGCACTAATTTAATAAAAAAAACACAAAACTACATAAATAAAGGACTAAAACTATACAAAATAAACAAGAGAAATATTAAAAAATTATAAAAATTAACATAACACAATTACTATTACATATATAAAAACAAACAACAGAAATATTTTTGTAAAAAAAACAAATAAAACTAACAAAAGCACGTAAGACAATTACTAAAACTAAAATTAAATATAAAAATAAATATAAATATATTTAAAAATCTAATAAAAATGACAAAAGCACATAACACAATTACTAAAACTATAAAAAATAAACAAGAGAAATATAAAATAATTATAAAAATGAACATAACTAAAACTAAAATGACATATATAAAAACAAACAACAGAAATATGTTTGTTAAAAAACTAATAAAAATTATAACCGCACGTAAGGCAATTACTAAAACTAAAACTAAAAATAAAAATAAAGAATATACATATATTTAAAAAATCTAACAAAAATCTAATAAAAATTACAAAAGCACATAACACAATTACTAAAACAAAACTGTAATATACATATATATACAGTATAAAAATAAAGAATAGAAATATATAAAAAACAAAAAGTACTAAAAATGACAAAAGCACATATGACAATTAATAAAACTAAATATATATATAAAAAATGGAAATATAAAAAAATGACAGATAACACAATTACTAAAACAAAAATCTCAAAAAATACATTTAAAAAAATAAAATAAAAAAATAATGCTTAATTTAATTATTCTAAAATAACACCAACCAAGGGAAATACCATGCACTTTTGTTGATGGATGCTTAACCTCACGCCTAACAAAACATTTGACTAATATTTAATACTTCTGTCTCAGCATGACATAAGTTCATATTAAACAGACGCAGTCGTGCGATCACGTCGACCCTTGAGCGGCTCGGAGCACTTTAAAGTGACTCTCTGTGAGAAAGCAGGCTCGTTAGGTTTGATTTGGACAAACTCTTAGTGAACAGAACTGGAACAAAGACGCTGGTGCTCATTATAATGATCAGATGGAGTTTATCTGTGAGGAGTGTCCCACATTCACTGCTCTATATGTGTCTTATTCTCCTCATCACGTCCAATCGTGTGTCTCCACTGTCCTATACAACAGCATAACACAATGTATAACCATATTTCAGATTGCATGTGTATTTTATTATTTAAGTTACCATAGTCATATGTGTTCATTGTGCAATCTGTGTCACTCAATTCTGCACTTTTTGCTAATTGGTTCAATCGCACACCTGTTGAGCAAGAAGATAAACATTCAAACATAAAAAAAACCCGTGATGACATAAGAGAACATTTAAAGTTCCAAAGAGAATGGCCAATGTTTGTGGTTGCCAAGGTGCTCTATGTGGTTGCTACGGTGTTCTAGGAGATTGCTAGGCCAATATATGCAGTTACCAAGGTGCTCTATGTGAATAGTAGACATTTACTGGGGCATTAGGGCACAGAGTGTCCGATGTGGTTGCTAGGGTGTTGCCAGACCATTATATGTGGTTTCTAACTAAGCAAAATTACACAATTGCAAGGTGGTTGCTAGGGCATAGCTATTGTGTTCTAAGCGGTTGCTAAGGAATTGCTAAGATGTTGCTAGGCCATTGAAAGTGGTTGCTAAAATATTCTACATTATGTAATTTAAATGTTCTACAATGTGTGACTGTTAGGGCATTGCTGTTGCTAAGGCATTGCTAGAGTGTTCTAATTGGTTGTGTAAGAAGGCCCGGCTGGAACGATCCAATGACGGCAGTCGTTCCGCGGGTGAAGGGCTTTGCGTGTTACAGTCTTTCCTTTTCACGACACAACAAGAACATTAAAATGGAACACTTCTTCTTATATATTTTATCTCGTTATTTCATCTGACTCCATAAATGAAAAGGTTTTAATGATATCTGTGCATCATTAAAATATGAAAACGAATGATTGATTATTCTTTTCAGCTCCGTTTAATACTTTACCCGCTCAGATGTAGGGAAACTATATCGCTCAGAGGCCCTGTTTTTCACAGGTCTCACGGACACAATCTCGTCAGGCCCGGTCGTCAATCAGAGGTAATTATGGTTATGTATCTAAGATTTGCCGTCAATGCACACGTACACAATCCTAGACATGGATAACCCCTTGGAGCCCCCTCAGAACCTTAGTTTAATTGTTTACTTCAGTAAAGGTTTTTGGCCATTATCAGATATGTTAGTAGGTCAATGTACAACACTCGTAATAACTTTGGATTGGTCAAATCCTTGTTTAAAGTAACATTAAATCAAAAGTCAGAGGTATGGGCGTACCCGAATTCAGTTTGACCAGACGGCGTTCGCCGTCCCTAAATGGAATTAACCCGCCCCTGCATCCGAAGTACACTTGAAAAGACACCGGGTATTAGCCGTCGCTAAACTGACGCAGGCTTGCGGAAATATACGAATCTGCTACTCTAATAGGGAGAAAGCAATCTTTAGAGGCAGTCAGAATAGAATCAAACGTTACAATTTATTAACCAGGTAATCGAAGCAATAATTCAAATCTCCAATGTTACAAGAATAGAATCATCAGTTAACAATACTACCTGGCAAATGAAAACTACACACAGCGATTTGTGCGGGTAATAAATGACTTCCATATCTATATACCACGAAGATTATGCCACAGCACAACGGTTCATATGCACTAATTTAATAAAAAAACACAAAACTACATAAATAAATGACTAAAACTATAAAAAATAAATAAGAGTAATATAAAAATATTATAAAAATTCACATAACACACTTACTAAAACTAAATATAAAAATAAAGAATATAAATATATGTACAAATATAATAAAATTACAAAAGCACATAACACAATTACTAAAACTAAAATTACATATATTAAAACAAACAACAGAAATATTTTTGTAAAAATAAATTATAAAAATGAAAAAAGCACGTAACACAATGACTAAAACTATAAAAAATAAACAAGAGAAATATACAAAATTATAAAAATGAACATAGCACAATTACTATTACATATATAAAAACAAACAACAGAAATATTTTTGTTAAAAAACTAATAAAAATGACAAAAGCACATAACACAATTACTAAAACTATAAAAAATAAACAAGAGAAATATAAAATAATTATAAAAATGAACATAACACAATTACTAAAACTAAAATTAAATATAAAAACAAACAACAGAAATATTTTTGTTAAAAAACTAATAAAAATGACAAAAGCACATAACACAATTACTAAAACAAAAAATAATTTTACATATATATATATAGTATAAAAATAAAGAACAGAAATATATAAAAAAGTAATACAAATTACAAAAGCACATATCTCAATTAATAAAACTAAATATATAAAAAAATGGAAATATAAAAAATGACAGATAACAATTACTAAAACAAAAATTTAATATACATATATATATATATATATATATATATACACACAGTATATACAGTATAAAAATAAAGAATATAAATATATTAAAAACAAAAAGTAATCAAAATGACAAAAGCACATATCACAATTAATAAAACTAAATATATATAAAAAAATTTACATATAAAAAAATGACAGATAACACAATTACTAAAACAAAAATCTCACAAAATACATTTAAAAAAAATAAATAAATAAATAATGCTTAATTAAATTATTCTAAAATAACACCAACCAAGGGAAATACCATGCACTTTTGTTGATGGATGCTTAACCTCGCGCCTAACAAAACATTTGACTAATATTTAATACTTCTGTCTCAGCATGACATAAGTTCATATTAAACAGACGCAGTCGTGCGTCGACCCTCGAGCGGCTCGGAGCGCTTTAAAGTGACTCTCTGTGAGAAAGCAGGCTCGTTAGGATTGATTTGGACAAACTCTTAGTGAACAGAACTGGAACAAAGACGCCGGTGCTCATTATAATGATCAGATGGAGTTTATCTGTGTCCCACATTCACTGCTCTATATGTGTCTTATTCTCCTCATCACGTCCAATCGTGTGTCTCCACAACAGCATAACACAATATATAACCATATTTCAGATTGCATGTGTATTTTATTATTTAAGTTACCACAGTCATATGTGTTCATTGTGCAATCTGTGTCACTCAATTCGGCACTTTTTGCTAATTGGTTCAATCACACACCTGTTGAGCAAAAAGAGAAACATTCAAACATAAAAAAAAAACGTGATGACATAAGAGAACATTTAAAGTTCCACAAAGAATGGCCAATGTTTGTGGTTGCCAAGGTGCTCTATGTGGTTGCTACGGTGTTCTAGGAGATTGCTAGGCCAATATATGCCGTTACTAAGGTGTTACTAGGGCATTAGGGCACAGAGTGTAAAGCATTGCTGTTGCTAAGGCATTGCTAGAGTGTTCTAATTGGTTGTTAGGGCATTGCTGTTGCTAAGGCATTGCTAGAGTGTTCTAATTGGTTGTTAGGGCATTACTGTTGCTAAGGCATTGCTAGAGTGTTCGAATTAGTTGTTAGGGCATTGCTGTTGCTAAGGCATTGCTAGAGTGTTCTAATTAGTTGTTAGGGCATTGCTGTTGCTAAGGCATTGCTAGAGTGTTCTAATTGGTTGTTAGGGCATTGCTGTTGCTAAGACATTGCTAGAGTGTTCTAATTGGTTGTTAGGGCATTGCTGTTGCTAAGACATTGCTAGAGTGTTCTAATTGGTTGTTAGGGTATTGCTGTTGCTAAGGCATTGTTAGAGTGTTCTAATTAGTTGTTAGGCTATTGTTATGATTGTTGCTAAGGCATTGTTAGAGTGTTTAATTAGTTGTTAGGGCATTGTTAGATTGTTGCTAAGGCATTGCTAGAGTGTTCTAATTAGTTGTTAGGGCATTGCTGTTGCTAAGGCATTCCTAGAGTGTTTCTAATTGGTTGTTAGGGCATTGCTGTTGCTAAGGCTTTGCTAGAGTGTTCTAATTAGTTGTTAGGGCATTGCTGTTGCTAAGGCATTGCTAGAGTGTTCTAATTGGTTGTTAGGGCATTGCTGTTGCTAAGGCATTCCTAGAGTGTTCTAATTGGTTGTTAGGGCATTGCTGTTGCTAAGGCATTGATAGAGTGTTCTAATTGGTTGTTAGGGCATTGTTATGATTGTTGCTAAGGTGCAACAGGTGATTATAAGGTGATTTTGGTGGTTTCTTTCTGGTCCAAATTAAAAGCGCCCGAAACACAGTTTCTGCATATATGGCTTGTGTCTACAGCTTATTAGCAATATGCGATAAATTTAAGATTAATGAGTCAAATCAATTTAGATCAATCAAGACCAATTTAAAACTATTGAATAAGGACAATATAAATAAATCTCAAAAAGCATTAAAATCATATCGCAATGCAACCTTGATGGTAAAACGTATCACAGTATGTTAGTGTGCAAAATATCTACGTATGTCTGTTAGATTCTTCAGCATTTAACAATCCACCAGTCAAACAAAACACAACTTAAGTGCTTAATCAAGTGCTTAATCAAGTGCTTAATCACGCTTGGAACACAAACACTGCACGACGATGCACGCGCTTAACTTCAATACGTAGTGTTTGTTCAATAACAGTTTCTATATCTAAACAAATCGCAGATTAATATTTCACAAACACTCAAATCAGGGAGATAAAAATGGTTTTCAAGAACCAACATTACCATTCTGTTATCATGTCTATCATCAAAACCCTCTGAAGAGTAGAGAGGAATTCATTGGGCGTGAATACTGTTTGAGATTCCTGTGATGATGGTATCTGTGGTTTATCAGCAAGCGCTTGTCTCTCTGCAGACGAACCTCTCCTGGGGCCGTGCGTGCCCTCGTTGGCTTTGTTTTGACTGGGCTCTGAAGACGGCGTGTGTATCCGGGTTACTGTATTGATCTGGGAGCTGAACTCTGTTTGGGTCGGATAGGAACTGGAGCAGACAGGCCACAGATAAGAAAATGCATGAGGTGGAAAAGGCTTTTTAGATTTAAAAAAAGAAGCATTCTTGTCCTTCATGCATAGCTCAAATCTATCACCTCTTTCATCATTCCTCATAAATCATAAAAAGATCCCGTTTTCTCAATGTCATTTGAACAAACCCCTAACCTTAAGCATTAAAGTACCATCCATAACCATTTGTGCCAATGACATGAACGG
>JAPDDL010000300.1:62500-67500 GCA_027422435.1 Schizopygopsis pylzovi | reverse complement strand
TGATTTGGACCTGATCCCTGGCGGTTCTGTTCCATCTCCAGCTCGACAGGAGTCCGTCCTCCGCGGTGCAGGGGATGCTGTCGGAGTCCTCCATCATCCTCCTCCTCTTCCTCCACCTGCTCTTCACGCACACGGACAGCTGAGCGACATACCGCCGCCGCTCGATGGATCTCCAGCCGCCGCAATGAGAGACGAGACCTGCCGTACACTGCTGCTCCACCCACCCAGCGTTCACACGCGCGCGCACACGCGCGCACACACACACTCACAAAACACGCGCGCGCGCGCACACACACACACACTCTCTCTCTCTCTCTCTCTCTCTCTCTCACACACACACACACGCACACGCACACGCACACACACACACTCTCTCTCTCTCTCTCTCACACACACGCACACGCACACACTCTCTCTCTCTCTCACACACACACACACACACACACGCACACACGCGCACACACTCCTCTCTCTCTCACACACACACACACACACACACACTCTCTCTCACAACACACACACACACACACACAACTCACACACACACACACGCTCAACACACACACAACACACACACACACACACACACACACTCTCTCACTCACACACTCTCTCACACACACACACACGCACACACGCGCACACACTCGCTCGCGCACACACACGCACTCGCATAGAAACACATTCAGCGCTCATACATTTTATACATTGGCTATTTGTATAGTATTATTTTATTATATGTGTCTTGTTCTGTCGCACTGTGGAGCTTTTGTTACTATAACACATTCCTCATATGTGTAAACATACCTGGACAATAAAACTCATTCTGATTATCTCTCAATCTCATGTTATTTTCCAGATCTCAGCATTTTTATAGCACTTAAAATCCACTGATTGCTGTCATTGCAAGTATTATTTTGTGCTGCAATTGACTGATTTGGCCTCCCAAAATAGCATTTTCTCTCATTCTTACCCTGTGTTATCTAAGAGACACAGTCAAGCCTAAAATGATTTCCCAGCTGCTCCGGATCAATGAGACGCACAGAATCATTTCACCTCTTACTGACCGAGTGCAAGGTTACCATTTCATATTCAAAGATAGAACACAAAACAAGTTCAGCAGAAAATATTATTTTATATGGAAATTTTTATTATTGTGATTATTAATCTGTAAAAAAAAAAGATGTATTTTATAGATATATTTTATTTCGTAATATATATTTATGTTCTGAATGCAAGATTGACAATTCAGTTAAACGTATTCATATTAACAATACAAGTGTGTTAAAAAGAACCCAAAACAGCAGAATATTATTTAAAAATAAATACAATATTTGATTTCTTTAATGAGTCAAAACCAAGTCATATCTTTTAAATGACCAGTGGATACATTTTAGCAGAAAATAGAATTTGATGTGGAAAATAAAACTATTTAAATTATTTATATGATTATATATATATATATATATATATTAGTGCTGCATCCACAATAAAAGTTTTTGTTTACATAATATGTGTGTGTATACTGTGTATATTTATTATGTATATGTAAATACACACACATACAGTATATATTTTGAAAATATTTACATGTATATACACATTTATATTCTTATATTTTATATGTTATTAGTTTTTCTTAAATATACAGATGCATGTGTTTGTACTTATATATACATACATATACACAGTACACACTCATATTATGTAAACAAAAACTTTTATTTTGGATGCAGTACTAATATATATATATATAAATATACACTGTCACATTTAAATGATCAGTGGATCAATTTAATATTTGAATAAACAAGAAGTTTGCACCAAAATGACGGTCTTATTGCACACTGACAGAGACACAGATCTCAGCGTCTATAGCATATATGAGCCACATGTCTGAATAAATGAATCCGTGTGAAATCAATATCAATGTTCACATCAATAGAGCTGGTTTGATCCTCAGCTCTGTGGTGCTTCTTGGGACGGTACACTGTGTTAAAGCACTGATCAGGCTGTTTGTCTGAAGACTGCTGTTGGTGTTTTTCAGCATCATGTGATGGAGTTATCTCTAGATTTGTTCAGTGACAAGGTCAGAAGCAGGTCTGTGATTTGACACAGATTGTTTGGGCTTGTATCTGACGACAGGCGGACGGATGCCTGGGGTTGTTATTCATTAGCAGGTTGGCAGGCGTCCACGCTGCTCACAGATGCATGATGGGACAGAAACAGCCACGCAGCTAAAACCTCCAGAACGCTTTCACCATCCACGAGCTGATCTAAAGCCGAGGCCTGCTTCTCGCTGTATGAAGACGTTAACAGAGAACGGTCGAGCTCGACAAACCTGTATCTCCACATCTCGCATGAAAGAAAAGCTGATGATCTGTCAAAATGAAAGATCACCTCTACACGGCTGAATGGAGCACATGCCTGGAGGACACCGGCGTGTGTGTGTGTGTGTTAGAGGTACCTAACGGCTCGTCCCAGTGGAGTTGACTGGGGCTAGTGTGTGTGTGTGTGTGTGTGTGTGTGTGTTAGAGGTACCTAACGGCTCGTCCCGGTGGAGTTGACTGGGGCTGGTGTGTGTGTGTGTGTATGTGTGTGTGTGTGTGTCGGGGGCGGGGGGTCGTGGGGGGGCTGGTGTGTGTGTTTGGGGGGGGTGGGGTGGCTGGTGTGTGTGTGTGCGGGGGGGTGCTGGTGTGTGTGTGCGGGGGGGGCTGGTGTGTGTGTGTGGGGTGTGTGTGTGTGTGTGTGCGGGGTGTGTGTGTGTGCTCTAGTTTCAGGTGTAACGCCGAGGTGATGGATGACGCGAACACAGAGGGAAGCAGGTGTTCAGTCAGAGAGAGAGAGAGAAACAGGGATTAACTGGAATCCACTGGACGCGCTGTGATCATTTGGAATATAAAGGATCATGATGGGGAGAGAATAAAAGCTCTCTAAGAATCTAAAAAGGTTTTAACCTTTTTCAGAGGTTGAACTTGATCTTCAGCTTTCATGTCCAGGTCAAAAAGCCTCCTCACGTCGTTGGTTTTCCCCCACAATGCACTGCAAACTTGCATTCAGATCTGACCAGGGTTGTATTTAACTAAAACCATTACAAATGTACTAAAACTGCAATAAAATAAAATAATAACTATATGGACGTAAAAATAAACTTATAAAAATGACAAAAATCTGTATCATTAAAATAAAAAAAAACTGTAAATATAGAAATAAAACTAGAATAAAAAGACAAAACCAAAAAATGACTACAACTATATAGTTAGAAATGAAAATATAAAAATAAAAACTATAATAAAAAAATAAAAAAAATAACTAAAACATGATTATTATAGTTAAAACTGAAAATATAAATAAAAACTACAACAAAATTACTACAACTTTTTAATTAAAATAAAATAAAAGCTGAAAATATAAAAAATGAAAACTATAATAAAAACTACAAAATAATTACTAAAACTTGATTATTATAGTGAGAACTTAAAATATAAATAAAAACTACAAAAGACAAAACTAAAAATTACTAAAACTATAGTATTAGAAATTAAAATCTAAAAATTATAACAAAAAATAACAAAACACAAAAATTACTAAAACTTTATAATTAAAAATATAAAACTACAAACTATAATAAAAAGACAATATTAAAATACTAAAACTATCATTAAAATAAAAACTGAAAATAGAAAAATAGAAACTGATGAAACATGACGGAACCCAAAATAAAACTATCATTAAAATTAAAAATAAAAACAATATAAAAACTTTATAATTAAAACATATTTTTTTAATACATTAAAATATAGGTTATAATATTGTTTACATTAAAATATTGCTTCATTATATTAAATATGCAGAAAATATTCTCTATATAGTATTTATATAAAGTATATCTCATCATAAAATTATTTTATTTGATCCCATTAGGATTCTTTGGGAAACAATCATATATTTGTGTATTTCTGTTTGGTGCGGTTCGTGGTAAACAAACTACACTTAAAGTACATTTTTGACAGAATGTGCACTCATCTGATGAAGACCATACTTGTGAGTGTTATCAGTGTCCCTCTGAGAGACGCGTCCGTTGTGATGTTCTGCTGCGTTCAAACACTGAGACGCTATTCTTAGAAAGGCTTATCATGATTAAAATACTCTGTGAATGTTCTGTTAATCCCTGCGTTGAAGTATTTACACACCAGTCCTGATGTGATGTGATCTGATGACAGCAGCTCAGAGCTCGGTGAAGTGTGTGTTTAATGTGTTCAGAGTCCCACCGGACAGAAACCATGCTGTAAAACACCTGGAAAAAATATTAGGTTAACATTTTATACTTGAATAAGGAAACATGTATATTTGAATGTACTTAATCCATCGTTTTGTCTTCGTCTATAATGTTCCAGATACTGTTTTATTTGATTTTAAAGGGGTCATCAGATGCCATAAAGTTTAAACCTTTATAACCTTTTTTACCCTGTCAAAAAGCCTTTTTTTAGTCTATGTTGCTTTAAATATTAATGAGCTCTGCTGACCCCCCCTCTCTTCCCTGGAGTGACGAGCAGACTGTAAACTTCAGCCGCGAAGCTGGCTAACTAGTGCATTTTTAGGAAAGGTGATTTGCAAAGATTCATAAAATCCTTATACTCACTTCTTCTGTAGATAAAGCTGGATCACGAATGACCTGGCAAAGACTGAGCTTCTTGTCTTCCCTGCCACTCCAACTCTACAGCATGATTACACTTGTCCAGGCCCTTGTCATTTCTAGACTGGACTACTGCAATGCTCTTCTAGCTGGACTTCCATCAAACACAATCAAACCTCTACAAATGATTCAGAATGCAGCGGCACGACTGGTCTTCAACGAGCCCAAAAGAGCCCATGTTACACCTCTCTTTGTCTCCTTGCACTGGCTACCAGTTGCAGCTCGCATCCAGTTCAAGACACTGATGCTTGCATATAGAACAACCACAGGCTCAGCACCCTCCTACTTCCACTCACTATTACGA
>JAPDDL010000300.1:55000-57500 GCA_027422435.1 Schizopygopsis pylzovi | reverse complement strand
TAATTATTATAAAATATGATTATGAAATTATATTTCTATAGTATTTCATCATAATGATATCATTATAATAATCCAATATTTCAATAAACCTATATTGATTTAATAAAACACAAGTTATGATAAAACAATATAAAATTCATTGTAATTACATAAAATATAATACTATAATTAATTATACTTAAATTATATTTTTATTATATTTTACCATCCTATAATTCTAATATGAATTATTAAATTATTTTATAACAATAACCATCCATAATTATTATAACCGACCTTAAGTTAATTAATAAAATACAACTATACTTAATTGTAAAATGTAGTTATTTATAGTTAACTAAAATGAAAATGATAATCATATTATAAAATATGATACTATAATTAATATTAAAATGTAATAATATTATATTTGATCACAATATACTTATAACATTAATGATAATATTTTATAACTATAGTTATTTAATAAAATAATTATTTTAAGTTTCATTATAATATATAGTAACATTTAAAAACATTAAAATGAATATTACATTAAAATTATATCATAAAATATAATTATTATATATTAATGTGTTATGTTATTATATTATTGATATAATTATGTTTAAATGCTAATGTTTATTCATTATACTATATGGTTATTATTAATATAATTATAAAATACAACTGTTATGCTGTACTAATCGCATTTTAATACTAATAATAAATATAAATCCAAATTAACATCCACGTTATATTATGAAACACTCGAGTTACAAACAAACGGATAGTTTTATTAGCGTATGATTTGAGGCATCATGTCTATCTGTACATCGCTCAGTGAATGATTCAGACGCCTCAGTGACCCGAGTATGAGCACTAGTAACGGTGACGTCTCTAATGAGTGCGTTAGCTACCAGAAAACCCTTCATTACGTCTGAGCGGTAATTAGTCCGATGTGACCGGCTCCGGAGCGCGCAGCTCTGTGCTAAATGCGTCATTAGCAGGACTATAATTGAGCAGGATTCCCGCTCCGCCGGAGCCACGAACACCAGGAAAAACCCGTGACTCCTCTTCCAGAATAAACATCATCACTAATGTTAACCCACTGGCAGCTCTAATGACAGCTCGTTTAGCTAGATTAGACACTTATTCTGCGGCTGGGATCGTGTAGAGCTTTCTAAAGCTGCATTTTGGACGTTGAAATCGTTGGCCAGCATTGAAGTCCACTATAAGGAGAAAAATCCTGGAATGTTTTCTTCAAAAAACAATGTTTTAGCGACTGAAGAAAGAAAGATATGAACACTTGAATAGTGCACATTTTTCTAGGTTAACATTAGAATGAGCGGCCATGTAAAGTAGCTAATACTAACATATTTCAGATGATAAGCCATATTTGAGGACGATAAATGATAGGCGAGCGTTTGGATGTCCTGTATTACTATAGACCAGCGGTTCTCAATTCCAGTCCTCGCGCCCCCTGTGTAGGGAGCAATGGACCCTGTGTAGGGAGCAATGGACCCAGTGTAGGGAGCAATGGACCCAGTGTAGGGAGCAATGGACCCAGTGTAGGGAGCAATGGACCCAGTGTAGGGAGCAATGGACACTGTGCAGGGAGCAATGGACCCTGTGTAGGGAGCAATGGACCCTGTGCAGGGAGCAATGGACCCTGTGCAGGGAGCAATGGACCCTGTGCAGGGAGCAATGGACCCTGTGCAGGGAGCAATGGACACTGTGAAGGGAGCAATGGACACTGTGTAGGGAGCAATGGACACTGTGCAGGGAGCCATGGACACTGTGCAGGGAGCAATGGACACTGTGCAGGGAGCAATGGACCCTGTGCAGGGAGCCATGGACACAGTGTAGGGAGCAATGGACCCTGTGTAGGGAGCAATGGACACTGTGTAGGGAGCAAAGGACACTGTGTAGGGAGCAATGGACACTGTGTAGGGAGCAATGGACACGGTGTAGGGAGCAATGGACACGGTGTAGGGAGCAATGGACCCTGTGTAGGGAGCAATGGACACTGTGTAGGGAGCAATGGACACTGTGTAGGGAGCAATGGACACTGTGTAGGGAGCAATGGACACTGTGTAGGGAGCAATGGACACTGTGTAGGGAGCAATGGACCCTGTGTAGGGAGCAATGGACCCTGTGTAGGGAGCAATGACCCTGTGTAGGGAGCAATGGACCCTGTGTAGGGAGCAATGGACCCTGTGTAGGGAGCAATGGACCCTGTGTAGGGAGCAATGGACCCTGTGTAGGGAGCAATGGACACTGTGTAGGGAGCAATGGACACTGTGTAGGGAGCAATGGACACTGTGTAGGGAGCAATGGACACTGTGTAGGGAGCAATGGACCCTGTGTAGGGAGCAATGGACCCTGTGTAGGGAGCAATGGACCCTGTGTAGGGAGCAATGGACCCTGTGTAGGGAGCAATGGACCCTGTGTAGGGAGCAATGGACTCTGTGTAGGGAGCAATGGACCCTGTGTAGGGAGCAATGGACCCTGTGTAGGG
>JAPDDL010000300.1:47500-50000 GCA_027422435.1 Schizopygopsis pylzovi | reverse complement strand
CTTCAAAAATATCATTTTGTGCTCCACAGAAAAATTATAATTCGAAAAATTAAATAAAACAGTGACAAGTTAAACATTATTATTACTTTTTTTAAAACTGCCAAATATTTGATTAATATTTTTTCATACCTTAAAATATTCCAAAAATAATTCCAAAAAATATAATAATTAAATAAGAATAGTACTGATAATAAAAAATAAGGTATACATGCTTAGTAGAAAAAAAGTCAAACAAACAAAAAAAATATAAAATAATATTAAATAATCTATTATTTTAGTAAGCATCTACCTAGTTTCACTTTGATCACAATAGTCACATTAAGAAAGTATGAAAGAAATGTGATAATGATAATGAGGTGGGCGGGGCAAGCGGAGATGAGGCCACGCCCCCATCAGTCACTCCCATAAACACGTTTGTTCTGAATGACTCACAGTGCGAAATGAATGCCGGCGATGAGCTGCACGAGGAACTCTGACGTGACCATGAGCCTCGAGCTGATGCCTTTATACCGCCGCACCTGCTGCCGCGGAAATCCACAGATACTGACTCTAAAACACCAGCAAACACAAACAACTCAATCCAAATCTGAGTCATGTTCAATGTTTGTCTTCCACCGGTTTAAATTCATTACTAGGATTAGTGTTATCAGGCCCATGAGGGAGTGTGATGTGACCTTTGACCTGCTCAATCTGAGCTGGGAACGATCTTTGCTTGCTCAGCGGTAAACGTCAGCTGATTGGTGGAGTGATCAGTCATGTGACCGTCACTCAGTGTGGGAAAGAGCGGTCAGATCCGACAGCGTTCAGGTCTATAAGAGGATCAGGGCGATGGGAAGCAGAGAGGATCATGGGTGGATTTGAGATGAAGAGATGCATTATTCACAACAAACCTGACCTGAAGACCCGATGAGAACAGATCTGAACCAGACTGAACAGAGTCTGCCTAAACTTACCCTTAATCAGTTTATATAAGTCAATATTTATTCATTTAATTTAATTCATTAATCTATTTACCAAGCAACAAACAGCCTTGGTAATTGATAATAAATATAGTAAATACAAATGTACTTAAATTAACTTAAATAAACATACAATTAAATGAAATATAAAAAGCAAACATTTATTTTTTATTTAAATTAATATTTAAATTAAATGAAAAATGCATTTCAAATGAAATTATTTAAATAAAAAATAATTTAAAAAATGAAATAAATATGTATTTAAATAAATAGATTAAAACAAATTAATAATTTAAATATAATTTGAATAATTAAATGAAATTTAAAATCAAATTATTTAAATTAATAAAAAAAAATGTTGAAATATATATATATAAATTAATATGAAAATAAATAAATATATCAATTAAATATTTTATTTAATGGTTTCAAATAAAAATTAAACTATGCATGCATTTATTTAAATGTGTATTTATTACATTCTTAAATACAACTGTATTTTAATAAATTGCTTTAAATAATCAAAAATGTGAATATAATTTGAAATAAATAATAAACAAATAGGCTTGGCAATCAATGAATAAATGAAGGATTTTAAATGTTTTCATTAATTTGGGAACTGATACAAAAGGGATTAATTTAATCAACTAAATGGAGACTGACCTACACTGATAATCTCAAAAAAGCCAAATTCTTGCCCCGGCTGACGTACATCGGTCCAAGTGAGTAGGTTTGGATTAAACGCTGGCAGCGACACCACATAGAGGCAGGAGACGAGCTCAAGATTATATATTTCTTAAAGCAAACAAGCAATTAAAGCAGTGAATCATTTAATTTTGACCATACAAAACGCTGGTGCTCAAACATTTGAGATTTCAGACAAACGCCTCTGTGCTGGTCCATCACATCCCTCAGGGATCGTTATAAAACGCAGTTCTGATTGCATGGCTGAAACTATGTTAGTGCGTCGAACCTGGAGCTGAGGTGACACAGAGACTGCAGAGACGAGCTGCTCATGTAGCTCAGAGTCGCATTATAAGACAGCAGCAGAAACGTCAGCACCTCGAACCTAAAACACACACACAGACACACACACACACACACACACAGACGCACACGCACACACACACACACACAGACACACACACACAACACACACACACACACACAGACGCACACGCACACAACACACACACACACACAGAGACACACACACACACACAGACAGACACGCACACACACAGAGACAGACACCACAACACACACACACACACACAGACAGACACACGCACAGACCACAGGCACACGCACACAGGCACACGCACACAGAGACACGCACACAAGGCAAGGCAAGGCAAGGCAAGTTTATTTGTATAGCACATTTCATACACATTGGTAATTCAAAGTGCTTTACATAAAAGAATGTGAAATAATCATTCACAGCAATAAAAACAAGAAGTTAAAAATAATAAAACAAGGAGTTTTAAAAATGATATAGAAATTGATTTAAAATGAGATTTAAACAGTTAAATAGAAAATGA
>JAPDDL010000300.1:37500-42500 GCA_027422435.1 Schizopygopsis pylzovi | reverse complement strand
GGAGAGGGGAGGGGTGGGTGGGGCTCTAGAACTGAACCCGCCCCGCGGGGGGCGTCCCGTCCTCTAGATGCCTCCGCACAGACTTCTGCCTCCTGACCTCTTGACCTCTAGGGTCGACGCCCACCTCTGTGGCGCCCCCTAGCGCCTCCCCCTCCGTCCTGCTGCGCAGAGCCTCTCCGTTCAGCAGCCGCTCGCCGCCGACCCCCGTTACATTAATCTCAGGGATGGGCCCCGTCACGCAGGAGTCAGGGGAGTCTACACTGTCCTCCTGAGACTCTGAGAGACACACACACACACGGACACACACACACGCACGCACACACACACACGCAGGCACACACACACACACACACACACACACACGGACACACACACGGACACACACGCACACAGACACACACGCACACAGACACACACGCACACAGACACACACGCACACAGACACACACGCACACAGACACACACGCAGACACACACACACGCAGACACACACACACCCGCAGACACACACACACGCAGACACACACACACGCAGACACACACACACACACACACGCAGGCACACACACACACACACGCAGGCACACACACACGCAGACACACACACGCAGACACACACACGCAGACACAGACACACGCAGACACACACACAGACACACACACAGACACACACGGACACACACACGGACACACACACAGACAGACACAGACAGACACAGACACACACAGACACACACACACACACGCACAGATGCACACGCACGGACACACACACACACACACAGACACAGACACACACACACACACACACACACACAGAGACACACACACACACACACACGAAGACGCGCACACACACACACACACACACACGCAGATGCGCACACACACACACACACACACACACACACACGATGGCTGATGAGACACACATAGAAATCAAATCTGAAACATCAAGACAAACATTAACACTTTAAAATCATAAGATGAAAATGGACAGATGACAATGAAATGAAAACCACTCCTTACCATCGATGCTATTTTGAATTATATGATCATGAAATATTAGAAAATTATCTTTAAATCATATAGAAAAAAACATTATTTTAAAATAATTACAATATATTTATTATAAAATATATTAGAATGAATATTAATTTAATTATATTGTTATAAAACAAAATGGTACATCTCATAATACTACTATAACATTAATTATAATAGTTATAATATATAATCAAATATTTTATAACAATAAATATATAATTATTATAAAATATGATTATGAAATTATATTTCTATAGTATTTCATCATAATGATATCATTATAATAATCCAATATTTCAATAAACCTATATTGATTTAATAAAACACAAGTTATGATAAAACAATATAAAATTCATTGTAATTACATAAAATATAATACTATAATTAATTATACTTAAATTATATTGTTATTATATTTTATCATCCTATAATTCTAATATGAATTATAATATTATTATAATAGACCTTAAGTTAATTAATAAAATACAACTATATTTCATTGTAAAATGTAGTTATTTATAGTTAACTAAAATGAAAATGATAATCATATTATAAAATATGATACTATAATTAATATTAAAATGTAATAATATTATATTTGATCACAATATACTTATAACATTAATGATAATATTTTATAACTATAGTTATTTAATAAAATAATTATTTTAAGTTTCATTATAATATATTGTAACATTTAAAAACATTATAATGAATATTACATTAAAATTATATCATAAAATATCATTATTATATATTAATGTGTTATGTTATTATATTATTGATATAATTATGTTTAAATGCTAATGTTTATTCATTATACTATATGGTTATTATTAATATAATTATAAAATACAACTGTTATGCAGTACTAATCGCATTTTAATAATAATAATAAATATAACTCCAAATTAACATCCACGTTATATTATGAAACACTCGAGTTACAAACAAACGGATAGTTTTATTAGCGTATGATTTGAGGCATCATGTCTATCTGTACATCGTTCAGTGAATGATTCAGACGCCTCAGTGACCCGAGTATGAGCACTAGTAACGGTGACGTCTCTAATGAGTGCGTTAGCTACCAGAAAACCCTTCATTACGTCTGAGCGGTAATTAGTCCGATGTGACCGGCTCCGGAGCGCGCAGCTCTGTGCTAAATGCGTCATTAGCAGGACTATAATTGAGCAGGATTCCCGCTCCGCCGGAGCCACGAACACCAGGAAAAACCCGTGACTCCTCTTCCAGAATAAACATCATCACTAATGTTAACCCACTGACCGCTCTAATGACAGCTCGTTTAGCTAGATTAGACACTTATTCTTCGGCTGGGATCGTGTAGAGCTTTTTAAAGCTGCGTTGAAATCGTTGGCCAGCATTGAAGTCCACTATAAGGAGAAAAATCATGGAACGTTTTCTTCAAAAAACAATGTTTTAGCGACTGAAGAAAGAAAGACATGAACACTTGAATAGTGCACATTTTTATAGGTTAACATTAGATTGAGCGGCCATGTAAAGTACTGTATATATATATATATATTACAATGTAAATACTAACATATTTCAGATGATAAGCCATATTTGAGGTCGATAAATGATAGGCGAGCGTTTGGATGTCCTGTATTACTATAGACCAGCGGTTCTCAATTCCAGTCCTCGCGCCCCCTGTGTAGGGAGCAATGGACCCTGTGTAGGGAGCAATGGACCCAGTGTAGGGAGCAATGGACCCAGTGTAGGGAGCAATGGACCCAGTGTAGGGAGCAATGGACCCAGTGTAGGGAGCAATGGACACTGTGCAGGGAGCAATGGACCCTGTGTAGGGAGCAATGGACCCTGTGTAGGGAGCAATGGACCCTGTGCAGGGAGCAATGGACCCTGTGCAGGGAGCAATGGACACTGTGCAGGGAGCAATGGACACTGTGTAGGGAGCAATGGACACTGTGTAGGGAGCAATGGACACTGTGCAGGGAGCAATGGACACTGTGCAGGGAGCAATGGACACTGTGCAGGGAGCAATGGACACTGTGCAGGGAGCAATGGACACTGTGTAGGGAGCAATGGACCCTGTGTAGGGAGCAATGGACACGGTGTAGGGAGCAATGGACACGGTGTAGGGAGCAATGGACACGGTGTAGGGAGCAATGGACACGGTGTAGGGAGCAATGGACACGGTGTAGGGAGCAATGGACCCTGTGTAGGGAGCAATGGACACTGTGTAGGGAGCAATGGACACTGTGTAGGGAGCAATGGACACTGTGTAGGGAGCAATGGACACTGTGTAGGGAGCAATGGACACTGTGTAGGGAGCAATGGACCCTGTGTAGGGAGCAATGGACCCTGTGTAGGGAGCAATGACCCTGTGTAGGGAGCAATGGACCCTGTGTAGGGAGCAATGGACCCTGTGTAGGGAGCAATGGACCCTGTGTAGGGAGCAATGGACCCTGTGTAGGGAGCAATGGACACTGTGTAGGGAGCAATGGACACTGTGTAGGGAGCAATGGACACTGTGTAGGGAGCAATGGACACTGTGTAGGGAGCAATGGACCCTGTGTAGGGAGCAATGGACCCTGTGTAGGGAGCAATGGACCCTGTGTAGGGAGCAATGGACCCTGTGTAGGGAGCAATGGACCCTGTGTAGGGAGCAATGGACACTGTGTAGGGAGCAATGGACCCTGTGTAGGGAGCAATGGACCCTGTGTAGGGAGCAATGGACCCTGTGTAGGGAGCATGTCAATCGGAACACAGTTCATGCATGGAGCGCACTTCTAACGAGCTGATTATCTGAATCAGGTGTGTTAACAAAGAGAGACATGCTAAATATGCAGAGCGGGGGGGCGCGAGGACTGGAATTGAGAACCTCTGCTATAGACTAACTGTTAACGATCTGTCCGTCGCGTGACTTCGTTTGTGGACCAAGCGACTACTAAAATGTTGGTTGAGCAAGCCTCTTCTGGTCCATTATTAGGGGGCAGCCCTACCTAATAAAGATGCGCATCGCAGCACTAATGCAAGCCGAGCATTTGTGGTTAAAAAGTGTATAAATATAATGATTTCTTTTTAAAGAAAATGACAGCTCGTTTTGCTAGATTAGACACGTATTCTTCGGCTGGGAGCGTGTAGAGCTTTTTAAAGCAGCGTTGAAATCGTTGGCCAGCATTGAAGTCCACTATAAGGAGAAAAATCCTGGAACGTTCTCTTCAAAAAAACTCATTTCGTTGCGACTGAAGACAGACATGTATATTTTGGATCAGATTTATTATCAGGACATGTTTGTTCTGGAAGTGTGAGTCTCGGCCTCCGCGGGAGGTGTGAGTCTCACCGTGGCGTTTCCAGCGGTGTCCGCGGATGGAGAGGCTGGTGACGGCGTTACGGGAGATGCGGGACGCCGTGGGAGTGATCTCCACCTGGATGGAGCGAGTTCCCTCTTTATTGGCCTTCAGAGACGCGCCATGGAGAGACGACTTGATGGCGTTCCCCACCTGAGCAAGAGTCAGACTTTAGAGCAGCACAGAACCTTCTTAAACACAACCGTCTGTTTATTATATATATTCCCATATTAGACATGTACAAGTTATCAGATGCACCTGGCAATGAAAATTAAAATCGTTATTCTGTATCACATAAAAAGGACTATTTTTTTATTTCGTATCCAAAAAAACAATTAATTACTTATTTCCAGTTGCAAAAATGTTATGAATCTAAATTATATAAAAAAATATATATAAAAAAAAAAATATATATATATATATATATATACACGCATATATTATATATTGTATTATATGGAGCACCAAAACTGCAGAAAAATAAATAAATACATACACAGATAAATAAATAAATGTAATTAGCTAAATAAATAAAGGAACCAATGATTTGATAAAACAAATATAATTAATGTATTAATATGAACTTTTCAGCTTTTTTTTGTTACTTATTTACTAATTTGCTTT
>JAPDDL010000300.1:0-32500 GCA_027422435.1 Schizopygopsis pylzovi | reverse complement strand
TTAATAAAAGAAAATGTTTATATATATATATATAAATAAATTAATATGAAAATAAATAAATATATAAATTAAATATTTTATTTAATGGTTTCAAATAAAAATTAAACTATGCATACATTTATTTAAATGTGTATTTATTAAATTCTTAAATACAACTGAATTTTAATAAATTGCTTTAAATAATCAAAAATGTGAATATAATTTGAAATAAATAATAAACAAATAGGCTTGGCAATCAATGAATAAATAAATGAAGGATTTTAAATGTTTTCATTAATTTGGGAACTGATACAAAAGGGATTAATTTAATCAACTAAATGGAGACTGACCTACACTGATAATCTAAAAAAAGCCAAATTCTTGCCCCGGCTGACGTACATCGGTCCAAGTGAGTAGGTTTGGATTGAACGCTGGCAGCGACACCACATCGAGGCAGGAGACGAGCTCAAGATTATATATTTCTTAAAGCAAACAAGCAATTAAAGCAGTGAATCATTTAATTTTGACCATACAAAACGCTGGTGCTCAAACTTTTGAGATTTCAGACAAACGCCTCTGTGCTGGTCCATCACATCCCTCAGGGATCGTTATAAAACGCTGTTCTGATTGCATGGCTGAAACTATGTTAGTGCGTCGAACCTGGAGCTGAGGTGACACAGAGACTGCAGAGACGAGCTGCTCATGTAGCTCAGAGTCGCATTATAAGACAGCAGCAGAAACGTCAGCACCTCGAACCTAAAACACACACACAGACACAACACACACACACACACACACAGACGCACACGCACACACACACACACACAGACACACACACACAACACACACACACACACACAGACGCACACGCACACAACACACACACACACACAGAGACACACACACACACACAGACAGACACGCACACACACAGAGACAGACACCACAACACACACACACACACACAGACAGACACACGCACAGACCACAGGCACACGCACACAGGCACACGCACACAGAGACACGCACACAAGGCAAGGCAAGGCAAGGCAAGTTTATTTGTATAGCACATTTCATACACATTGGTAATTCAAAGTGCTTTACATAAAAGAATGTGAAATAATCATTCACAGCAATAAAAACAAGAAGTTAAAAATAATAAAACAAGGAGTTTTAAAAATGATATAGAAATTGATTTAAAATGAGATTTAAACAGTTAAATAGAAAATGATTATACATAAAAAACAATGCAGTCAGTTCGGACGTAGCACAGTGCTCATTCAACAAATGCACAGCTAAATAGATGAGTTTTGAGACTGGATTTAAATGTGGCTAATGTTTTAGCACATCTGATCTCTTCTGGAAGTTGGTTCCAGCTGCGGGCGGCATAATAGCTAAAAGCGGACTCCCCTTGTTTTGTGTGAACCCTTGGTATTTCTAACTGACTCGACCCTAATGATCTGAGTGGTCTGTTAGGTTTATATTCAGTGAGCATATCTGACATATATTTAGGTCCTAGGCCATTGAGCGACTTATAAAAAGTAGAAGTACTTAAAAAATCGATCCTAAATGTAACTGGAAGCCAGTTGTAAGGACCTGAGGACTGGTGTGATATGCTCATATTTTCTGGTTCTAGTCAGAATCCTGGCAGCAGCGTTCTGGATGAGCTGCAGCTGTCTAATGCTCTTCTTTGGAAGGCCGTGAGGAGACCATTACAATAATCCACCCTGCTGGTGATAAAGGCATGAACAAGTTTCTCTCAAGTCATGACTGGAAACAAAACATCTAATCTGCAATGTTTTTGAGATGATAGTATGCTGATTTAGTTACTGCTTTGACATGACTACTAAAACTAAGGTCTGTCTCCAGAATCACCCCAAGATTTCTGACTTGATTTTTAGTTGTTTGACCCCTAGAGTCAAGGTATGCATTCACCTTGAGAACTTCATCTTTGTTTCCAAATGCAATTACTTCAGTTTTCCTTGTTTAAACTGAAGAAAGTTTTGGCACATCCAACTGTTAATTTCATCAATGCATTGGCAGAGGGAGTCAATGGGGCTATAATCATTTGGAGATAAGGCTAGGTAGATCTGGGTATCATCAGCATAGCTGTGATAGGCAATTTGGTTCTTCCTCATTATCTGACTTAGTGGGAGCATATACAGGCTAAACAACAGCGGTGCAAGAATTGAGCCTTGTGGGACTCCACATGTCATGGACGTCCACTTAGACTTATGCTCTCCTATACTCACATAATAACCTCTCCCTTCTAAGTATGACCTGAACCATTTGAGTGCCATCCCAGAAAGCCCGACCCAGTTTTCCAGTCTCTCTAGAAGTATGTTATGATCGACAGTGTCAAACGCAGCACTAAGATCTAGTAGTACCAGCACTGATATTTTGCCAGAATCAGAATTAAAGCGAATATCATTTATTATCTTAATGAGTGCTGTCTCTGTGCTGTGATGCACGCGGAAACCAGATTGAAAATTATCCAGGAATCCATTTGAGTTTAAGTAGTTGTTCAGCTGATTAAAAACTACCTTTTCAATAATCTTACCTATGAAAGGAAGATTTGATATTGGTCTATAGTTGCTCAACATGGTGTTATCAAGATTGCTCTTTTTCAGAAGGGGCTTAACAACTGCAGTTTTCAGGGAGTTTGGAAAAGTCCCAGAAAGAAGTGAGGTGTTCAGTACTTCTAAGAGATCTGCTTCTAAACAGTTAAGCACACTTTTGAAAAAAGATGTGGGAAGTGTGTCAAGATAGCAGGTTGACGATTTAAGATGCTGTACTATTTCTTCCAAAATTTTGCTATCAATTGTTTTAAAAACAGACATAGTCACTTCTTTTTGAGATTGCTGTCGAATCTGTGTGACCCCTGTATTACAGGAAGATGTGCCAATCTCCTTCCTGATATTACTGATCTTCTCTGAAAAGAAGGAAGCAAACTCATTGCATTTGCTGTCAGAGAGCATTTCACTGGGAATCTGACTTGGGGGGTTTGTCAGTCTCTCAACAGTAGCAAAAAGAGTGCGAGTGTTGTTTAAATTACTGTTTATAAGGTTTGAGAAGAAGGTCTGTCTAGCTGTGGCTAGTTCCAAATTGAAAGCATGAAGGCTGTCTTTATAGATGCTATAGTGTATTTCTAGTTTCGTCTTCCGCCACATCCGCTCAGCTTTTCTGCATTGTCTTTTCATATTCTGAACTGCTGTTGATTTTCTCCAAAATGATTTTTGTCTGCCATTCTTCTTGCTGACTTTTATCGGTGCAATATCATCAATAACATTCTTAACTTTTGAGTTAAATGAATCCAGGAGAAGATCAACAGAGTCTGCAGAAATGCTTGGTGTTAAAGATATTGCCTTCATAAATAGCACACTAGTGTTCTCATTAATGCATCTCTTTCTGACAGAGACAGATCTAGATTCAGTGGTGACAGAGATCAATATATCAAAGAAAATACAGAAGTGATCAGACAGAGCTACATCCTTAATGACAATGGATGAAATGTTTAGACCTCTACTGATGAGTAAATCTAAAGTGTGTCCACGATTGTGTGTCGGTCCGTGCACATGCTGAATCAGGTCAAAAGTGTTTAAAACAGTTATAATTTCTTTTGTAGTTTTGATTTCAGCATTATCTATGTGAATATTAAAATACACAGACAGACAGACACGCACACAGACACACGCACACAGACAGACACACACACACACAGACAGACACGCACACAGACACACGCACACAGACAGACACACACACACACAGACAGACACACGCACAGACACAGACAGACGCACACAGACACACGCACACAGACACACGCACACACACAGACAGACACGCACACACGCACACACGCACAGACACACACACGCACAGACACACACACGCACAGACACACACACGCACACACACACGCACACACACGCACACACACACACGCACACACACACAGACACACACACACACACACGCACAGACGCACGCACAGACGCACGCACAGACGCACAGACACACGCACAGACGCACAGACGCACAGACACACGCACAGACACACACACGCACAGACACACACACACACAGACACACACACACACAGACACACACACACACAGACACACACACACACAGACACACACACACACAGACACACACACACACAGACACACACAGACACACACAGACACACAGACACACAAATCAAATTAGAGCTGCAAAACACACCATTCAATCCCCAGTCAGCACTCATGTGCTGATTAAAAATTGATGGCTATAATGAAAGCATGGGGCGCGGGATGAATATTTGATGCGCACCTGTTCTGCGCGGTGAAGGTCTCACGCTGCAGGTGGGGGCCGCTGTACACCACACGACTCAGCCCGTGATTGGCTAAGGCTCCTTCCGTCAAGGCCAGAGAGCCAATGGAAGACGGCTGGGGGCGGGACAGAGAGAGACAGACAGTCAGGACAGATGCAGAGTAGGGTTGAGACCGTGAGGAGATTTACCCAACGTTAACCCTCAAAGACCGAGACAATAAACACAGGTTTAACTGTGTCCCACTGGTTAACCCTCAAAGACCGAGACAATAAACACAGGTTTTGGTCTTGAACCACCATGTTTCTTTGGAAATGAGAACAAACGCAAAGTGAAAGTAAAGTCTTCTGTGCATGCATGAAAACAAACACATTTGCATGAGAGCACTCTCTGAAAAAGACTGTTTGTTGTTCATTGTCCGATTGAAAATGTTTCTCTAAAAATTAAATAAGTTGTGTTATTATATACCGGTTTTCATTTTCTTTACCCTGTAAACGCTTTTTGGACACATCTATATTGTTAGTAGTGCTGTCAAATGATTAATTGCATCCAAAATAAAAGTTTTTGTTTACATAATATATGTATGTGTACTATGTATATTTATTATGTACATATAAATACATTCGCGATTAATCATTTGACAGCACTAATTGTTGGCAAACCAAATAGACCTTTTTCACTGAAAAGCACCTATAACAATATTGTAATAAATGGCTATAACTTGTTTGGGGAATGTTATATGTAGACATACTGGAAATGTAAAACACCCAGATACAACTTTCTAAAGAAACAAATCCCTGTTTGAGTACACAGTAAAAAAAAATCCTAATTGTTGCTTGCATTTTTCTTACAATTCTGGAAAATCATTAATTCAGAGAGAAAACAAAAGGAAAATTGGGACTTTAAATTAGCCAGACTGAAATGTCAAGTTCTCGTTTATAATGATATATATGGCACTTGATGCAGACTGCTAGGTCTTTAAGGGTTAATTGACATGTGACAACACCGATATCACCGCTTTCTTTCATTTTACTTTCACTTTCACTTTCAAATTAGCGGCACTTTGGAGTAAAGCAATTGTTTGTTTTTAGTTCTCTTGAGTTCTTCCTCTTTTGAATAGCTTATTATAATAAATAGCTTGAATTAGCGGCAATTTGGTGTTAATTGCTTGAATACTTTTCAAACGGCAACAAAATACAAAATTAAACTACCTTATCCTATATATAAATCATAGAACTTTATTAATAAAACAAAACAATACACCATGCTATAGTCTAGGCTATGCCTAACATAAAATAACTAATAACTTACATAAATAATAAACAGGTGTACAAAACTGAAAATAATAGAATAATAATAGAACGTTTATTAGCATAACTAATAAAAAAGCTTGGAGGAACACCTTGATGTCAAATAAAATTAATAAATTACACAGGTTAAATAAAGGCAAAATCAGCAAACGCTGGAACAAATTAAAAAAATAAAAACTTCAAATATCACCTTAGATAATCGTCAGAAGTCAACAAGCTTTTCAAACTCCCAAATATTGCCAAACAGGCACTTTTGCATTGCGTTTCGAAACTAAATCATCCGCTCTCGTCTTGTCCGTCTCACCTCACTCTTCTCATCAGTCGGCTCGACTCGGTATCTGATCTGTGATGCGACTGTCGTTCGGCACGCTAGATTAAACCGTTCAGTTTTTAATTGTAGTGTCTGTTCTCGAACTGAACTAAGTTATTTGTATTACTATACAACAGGGCTTCTCAAAGTCCGGATCCGGACCGGGAGGGAATTCAATCCGGACCCACTTGATATTTCAAGTGCACTCGTATCACTCAGACCTCCGTGCGGTGTGCGTGGCACACCACACACCACACACACACACACACACACAACACACCACACACCACACACACCCACCACCACCACACCACACACCACACCACCACACACCACCACACACCACCCACACCACCACCACCACCACCACACACCACCACACACCACCACACACACCCACACACACCCACACACCCCCCACACCCCCACACACCCCACACACCCACACACACCCACACACACACCACACACAACCCCACACACACCCACACACACCCACACACACCACCAACACCCACACACACACAAACACACAACACCAAACCAGGTTGAGTGATTACAGACTCTTTTGTAAGACACATAGCACATAGCAACTAGCGACATTTTGGATAAACCTTCATTTCATTCAGTAGAATAATGTCACCGGTTTCGCCCCGCGAGCGCGAGGTTTCGCCGAAACCTGTTGATCGACTCACCTCGTGATAAATCGACGGCTTCGATAAGGAAGGGATGGTGAAGGACAACACTTTACTCTGTCCGTCTTTATCAACGATTTCCTGAGAGAGAAATATAGACATGACAGATTCAGACACATACAAATAACACAACACTGCAGCTGTACTGAAGATGCACGAGGCAATAACCTTAATTACAATGCCTTCAAATAATCATATTTATGAGAGTCATATTTATTGTTTTTAACTCGTTTCGTGCGCTGTTGATAAAGAACAGCAATAAAGCTCAACCAAAAAACACTAAGACAACAGGCTTGCATTAAAAAATAAAAACATTTCCCATCGGTCTCTTTGGCAGAATGATGAAAGCAACCAGATAAAGCATCAATTACTCATCTAATGCGTTTCCTTTGCACTGCAATTTCATTTTGTTTATTTATTTATTTAGTCATTTAGCAGATGCTTTTATCCAAAGCGACTTACAAATGAGGAAATGTTTCCATTAACACTGAAAACAAAAGCTGCCCGTCTTTGTCAGAAAGCAAAACTGGAGAAACAAATACGTTATTGCCCTAAGTGTTATTTCAATTATTTACATTTTATTTCAATTAAAACTAAACAATTTTAATAAAAAGTATTTCACCCTCTCCCCAAAATCTGATCATTTTAATTTTAAAATGTTAAATTAAAATAATTTTATTACATTTAAAAAAAGTAAACAAATTAATAATATTAAAAATAAATATTATCTCTATATAATTTAATTTCACCTAAAAAATAAATATAAAACTTTAAATAATCACTATTACAAAAACTTCCCCCAAAAAAGTATTTATATAATTTTGTATACTTATTTATATAAAAGATCTCCCTCATTATATATTTTATATACAAATACATATACATACATATATAAAAAAAAAGTTATAATTGATTTCTATTTGTAACATCTTTAGTTGATTGGATCCTCTTAATTATTCCCCTGGTGGTGTAAATGGGGATTTTCAATGCTTTAACTCTATTCTTAAAGCCAGATTCTATTTTGTGAAGCTCAACAATCTTGCACATCAGAACTATATTCTCTGGTTTAAAGGGAATTTGGGCTTTGTGTTCCTCAGATTTATAATCCTGTGGAACTTCTGTCCTTCCGTCACCCTGGTGTGCTACAACATTGTGAATATGAATGGAAATATACTTCAGAGATATTTTCCTCATAAGAATTTCTAGGGGTGCCAATAATTGTGGCCAACTTTGCTCTTATTTATCAAGGGTGCCAACACTAGTGAAGGGCACTGTGTGTGTGTGTGTGTGTGTGTGTGTGTGTGTGTGTCTGTGTCTGTGTCTGTGTCTGTGTGTCTGTGTGTGTGTCTGTGTCTGTGTCTGTGTGTGTGTCTGTGTCTGTGTGTGTCTGTGTGTGTCTGTGTGTGTCTGTGTGTGTCTGTGTCTGTGTGTGTCTGTGTGTGTCTGTGTCTGTGTGTGTCTGTGTGTGTGTGTGTCTGTGTCTGTGTGTGTCTGTGTGTGTGTCTGTGTCTGTGTCTGTGTGTGTGTGTCTGTGTCTGTGTGTGTGTCTGTGTGTGTGTGTGTGTGTGTGTGTGTCTGTCTGTGTGTGTGTGTCTGTCTGTCTGTCTGTGTGTGTCTGTCTGTCTGTGTGTGTGTGTCTGTCTGTCTGTGTGTGTCTGTGTGTGTGTGTGTCTGTGTGTCTGTCTGTCTGTGTGTCTGTCTGTGTGTGTGTGTGTCTGTGTCTGTCTGTGTGTGTCTGTGTGTGTGTCTGTGTGTGTCTGTGTTTCTGTGTGTGTCTGTGTGTGTCTGTGTGTGTCTGTGTGTGTCTGTGTGTGTCTGTGTGTGTCTGTGTGTGTCTGTGTGTCTTAAAGCCTTTCCAGCTTCTGGGACCATTTTCAAGGCAAGAAACATTCATGATAAATTACAACAGACTTTAAAAATCTATTTTTGCAACAACAACAAAAACTCTTAGAATTATATATGGTAAAAACTCTGTTAAAAACAACCTTCCAGTGTTAACAGCATTCAAGAAAAGGTTTGTTACAAAGTTAAACCCGGCACAATCTAATAAAACATGTTTCAGGGATAAAGGTCTTTGACTGAGCTGTAAAGCTGTGCTTGTGTGTAATATGACAAAAACAGACCATGATGACATGGAGAAAGTAGCTTGTATCTGGAAAAGCTGCTTTAAAACACAGAGCTGCTGTCAGAAACACAGTGAAGCTAGAATAAAGTTCAGCACTTCTCAGCACTGACGGAGAACGTGTCACGAGTTTGATAAGATGTCGAAACACATTTCAGCACAGTCATGATGAAAGTGCAGAGCGGATCCGGTTCACGTGAGATTTCAGTGAGGCTCTGTAATTACAGGACGCCCACCGGCTGCTCGCTGATTGACCGCTGACCTACTCTGACATTCAGGGTGACTTCACGGGGCGTAAAACCCTTTAAAGCCCCCCGACGTCGCTTCCCGTCTCACAGCCGGCTCCTGCTCAAGTTCACAGGAGAAGCCTCTCTTGACGTGATTTTAGGGCTCAGTGAAAATACCTTTCAAAGAGTTGTCCAAGTCACATTTATGTAGACTTATTTGCTGATTACAAATTAAATAAAACAATCATACGATATAAACACAGAAACTCAAAAGGTCTCCATGACAACCCGACAAAAATAAGTTCTGTTTTACATTAAATATAGTATTACTGTACATAAGAACGTATGTCTCACTGTAATACTACTAGCACTAATAATAATACTATATTTAATCAAATTATGATAATTCTTAAATTATTACTTAACCTTTGAATCAAAATTATTATTAAAAACACAATTTAACAGTTGTGAACAGCTTGTTGTTAATTTTCATTTGATTAAAAGATACATTTATTAAATTAATTAGACATGCTTTATGAAAATTAAACCATTAAAATTAAATACAGAAATATCTAAATGAAAAATGCAGAATTTGGCTCATAAATAAATTTCATAAAAAAAAAAAAAAAAAAAAAAAAAAATTGAAAAAGTAGTTTTTTTCAAACACTAACAAACAATTTTTTTTAACTTAATTAAATTGCTGTTAAATTGTGTAAGTTTCATGATTTTGATAGATTAGACATGCTTTGTGATTACTTAAATTACTATTGATTAATACTAATTGATTATAATAAAATACTAAATTGAACTATTAACACCAAGTCCAGAAAAATTAAAACCCCAAAAATAGAATGAAGAAAAATGAACAAGAAAAAAAAACGGAATAAATAAATAAAATAAAATAGATGTTGGGAAAAAAATTAAACTTATTTCAGAATGCCTTATAAACGCATTTATGTTTATTAATTTATATACATTAATCTTGCAAAGTTCTTCAATTATGAAACAAACTGAATTCAACTAGAAACCATTCTTCAGTTCAGTGTTGATTCAGTTTGGTTTTAGCTTGATTTAATAGCTGTTTCAACGCTGTAAAGTTGATTAAAAAGACAAAACGGTCATTATTCAGCTCAATTCAGTGCTGATTCAAGACATGTCAATTATAGTTCATTAACCCTTTACGATTCCTGTCAAATTTGCCTAAACGCCTAAAAAGGCATACCCAAAGTAAATCGCATGCTGTTCTTGGGCCATCACAGAATGATGCCTTACCAAGCCAAATTTACCATTTGATAAACAATATATTAGAAAATTAGTGTTTTACACGTTTATCTAATTATATGTCTAGACGCTTCCAAAGAAAGTACACTTGGGAGACTCCAAACGACGCTTTGTAACAACGACACATACAATGCTGTAATTCCTGAATGCTTTAATGTACAGTCATCATTTTGGGCTCTAATGAAAGGTTACACTTAGAGCTATTCAGTTTCTCATCCAGATTCACTGTCAATAATTACTGACACATAGTAACTGAAGCATAAACACATTATAGTGACATTTATTTATAGAATCCAAAATGTGTACACTTTTAAAATTACATATATATTTATAATAAAAAAATAAAAAAATCTATATTTCTATTTCTGTACATAGTACATTATTAAAATTTTTTTTTCTTATATTGGTGTTATATTGCATCCCTACTGTGTTATTCCTATGTATGTCTGTACTATCATGCATGTCTGCATTATGTCAACAAAAAGTGGTCTGATAAAGACACTGATTGTACATGCTGTGTTTATTGTATCTTAAAATGGTTTACAAAGTTGAAATCACAAGAATCTCAGCTTTCCGTGGATATATGACATGTTCAACTTTTAGTTTTTTGAGTTTTTGAGTCTGACGACTTTACACTGTCACCACTAGGTGTCCCGCTGAAGGGACGCTGGATTTTTAAAGGGTTAATGAAAATCTATTTATCTTGAGCAGGGTTTTTTTCACTGTGGGTCGCATTAGTGTGTTGCACAAAGCCTGTCGCATGTTCTGAAGCAGCGAGGGTCTCAGAGCGACGGTTCATTATTAATGAGAAGAAACTCGTGTTCTGCATGAGATTGCATACACCAGAAAACTGTTTCAGGAAGGCTGTGTTCATTCATTTCTATCGTCGGTTTGAACTCGGCACTGTATCTTTCCGAGAGATGTAAAGAGTTTGTTGTTTTCATTCCTTCGTATGCATTTAATCCATAAACTATCTGTAAAAAGCGTTGCACATGTACGGGTTGAGCGGGGCACAAATGAAGGACTATACAAACATTTCCACATGCTAGCATTACAGAATTTACTATTTCCTTGCCATATCATTACTATAAAGAGAAGAAAATGTGCCAAAGTTAAAAAAATATTTTGAAGACATAGCTGTACATTTATTTAAACCATTGCAAAAGTACATTTCTGGCTGAAGTAAATTGGTCATCTCAGTTTTTAGTGTTTATTCAAAATCAGACACATCTGTTTATTATTTTATTCTCCAAACTGTTTGAGATCATTCTGCTTAGCTTCTTATGCTTTGCTAAAAAAAAGGTATTGGGTTTGAAGGCTTTTTCTGCTCTGAAACCCCCCCCCCGGATGAGTTTAACAACACTCGCAGTGCAGATTACAGTTCATAGCCGCACCGGAGTGAGCGCGTTTCATGGTTTTATGGACTCATTAACGTCAGTAAATGAAGAAATTAAAACGTAAATATTAGTAGTGAAATTTCACAGTGGTACTATACAATAAAGTACTTAAATATGTTTTTAAAAGCCATGTTATGCTTTTAATTAAGATTAATCTTATAGTAATGTCAATAGTTTTTTTTCTCAAATGTTTAGGTGGGTCTTGAAATAGATTAAGCTTGTCTAGTTTGGGAACCCCTGATGTAGATTATAAAGCAGCTCTACAGAAGATAACTGAGTTATGTTCTCACCCGAGAGCGTGAGCGCAGTCATATGGATAATATGTCATCACCTGTGGTGTCTATCGTGTGTTAGTTGAGGGCACTCACCAGGTTGTAGATGCCGAGCAGAAGCGCCTCGATGCAGCCGCTGCAGTGCGGATCTCGTCCCGCCGTCACCGACAGGTAACTCCACACCAGCTCGGGCAGAAACTGCAGAGTGAAGCGCTGTAAACG
Source organism: Schizopygopsis pylzovi (assembly GCA_027422435.1). Classification (NCBI taxonomy): domain Eukaryota; kingdom Metazoa; phylum Chordata; class Actinopteri; order Cypriniformes; family Cyprinidae; genus Schizopygopsis; species Schizopygopsis pylzovi. The sequence continues at coordinate 20,367 of JAPDDL010000300.1, read as the reverse complement.
CGGCTCGCCGCTGCGGTAAAACTCGAACAACTGATGACACACCGGCTCCAGCAGCTGACACACACACAAACACATCCCCGTCACAAACCCGTACAGCACTCCAAACACACATCGGATATAAAAGGTCGGAAAATGCTACAAAGAAAATTATTAAAAGTCTAAAAACAATAAAAAGAATATGTTTTTTTATTATATACCTTTAAATACTTAAATTTAAATTGAATAAATCACTAAACCAGGGCTCATTCCCAAACTGGGGTATGTAAGAAAACATGTAAAAAAAAAAAAAAAAAAAAAGATATACAAAACTACTATAAATATTTTAAACAAACTCTTTATATTACTGTATATTTTTACTTTATTTTATATAAAAACTACGTAACAATTACCAAAAAATCTGCACCTCAAAAACATGTCAAAAAACTCCTACAAAAAAACATATACATATATATATATATATATATATATATATATATATATACATATATATACATATATACATATATACATATATACATATATATACATATATACATATATACATATATACATATATACATATATACATACATATACATACATATATATATATATATATATATATATATATATATATATATATATATATATATATATATCTCTACATATCTCTACATATCTCTACATATATATCTGTATATCTACATATACACATATATATATTAGTGGTGGGCCGTTATCGGCGTTAACGTGCTGCGTTAACGTGAGACTCTTATCGACGATAAAAAAAATATCGCCGTTAATCTATTCTCAAAGTTGGGTTGGGAGCTGGGTCTATACTACGCAAGCTATGATGACTTTCACCCTGATATTTTAGCGCGGATGTATACCTAGCCGAATTGCACTGTAGGGGGCGAGAACGAGTCTTCGAACTAGAGGCTCGCAGTCCGTGATGGACAGATTGTTAACGGCTGGTCTATGTGGTAATACAATCGGGCAGGACATCCAAACGCTCACCTATCATTCATCAACCTCAAATATGGCTTTTCATCTGAAAGATGTATGTAGTAGCAACTTTACATGGCCGCTCAATATGATGTTAACCTAGAGAAATGTGCGCTATTGAAGTGTTTGTGTGGAAGCGCGTTTGCTGCAGGACAGGCTCCGGTGCGCTCACTTGCTCTTAAAATCTCCGTCATTCTTCGTCATACAGATAAAAGTAGCCGAATACATCTTTCGAATCTGTAAAGACTCTACGTTTATTTGTGTGTACTCAGAATAACAACGAAACGTTGCGCTTTTAAGCAAACAGGATGCGCTTTAGGTCTCATGTGAACTTGAGCGAGAAACTTCGAAACTCGAATATATCTAAAAATACAGTACATAGAAAAATATATCTATAGAGAGTGAAATGTCTAAAAAATAAAAATAGAAGACGTGTGTGTTATCATGGATGATTTACATGAAATTTAATCTGTGCAACACTGTGCATAATAAGATGGCTTTCAGTTCAATATAATAACAAAAAACGACATTTTGGGTTTTTATTCAACTAATAAGGTGGGCACGCTGTGATCTGTACTATATTTTTACTGTAATTGACAGTTATCGGCAAAAAAAACAACAACACGGGAGTGGGAGGGAAGGGGAGTCATTCTTCCGGGAGTGGAACGGGATTTTCCTCCAGTTTTTTCGTGGGATTGGGACGGGAAGAGATTAAAGTTTGTGATGCATTTTGGAAACAGGAGATGAGCCCCTGGTCTAATGCGCCACCTGGCTTGAGAAACCCGTTCTCAAAGACTTACTTTTAGTCATTATTTGGGTAGCACACATATTCTGAATGCCTTCGGCAGAATTCAAACGAGCCATTTTAATCTAGATTAAAAAAATTAATCTATGCCCACCTCTAATATATACACATACATACATACACATATATACATACATACATACATACATACATATATATACACACACACACACACACATACATACATATATATACACACACACACACACACACACACACACACACACACACACACACACATATATTTTTATAATAAATTATTTTATACAATAATTTATTTTATATATAAAATAAATAACTTTATTTATCTGCATGTGCGATCACATAACTGTAAACATGCAAATGTATAGTTAAATTATTGACATATTAACTTACATCTCAGTGATACTTCAAGTACATATTTTAGGTCAAAGGTGCTCGGCTGACAAAACCAGTTTGGGAATATCAGGTCAAACCAGTTTCATCCGGACTGACATTAAACAGCTTTACAAAACAACACCAAAAGATACGTTCAGCTTGATATAGACCGGGACTTGATTTCATCTACAGCGATTTGATCGGATTATGACATTACTGGTTAATATTTCATATCATATTACAACAGCCTTGATTACTCCTTTCAGGAGATGAAGGTTATTAGATTCGGATGAAATATTACACAAACAGTCTTTTTCAGTTGCAAAATAAGACCAGGAACATGTATTAATAAGCATCATCATTTCATGCTGTTTTTAACTCTTTCTCCGTCAGCATTTTTTGGAAAAAGTTGCCAGCCACTGCCAGCGTTGTTGCTGATTTTCACAAAAGTTTTACGGCCCACAGAATATTTTGTTGTATGAATATCTGAACATGCAGTACATCAAAATACTTTCTACTTTCAAACATAAAAACTATTTTATTCTAGCTTCAAGCATTGTTTTTTGTCAACACTTAAATGTAGGTAGGTTTCATAAACAAAAAAAACATTGAGCAAAAAGCTGAGAAAATCACTTTTTTAGCAAATACTACATCTGGATCATATTCAGTAATATTATCAAAGCAAAGATGCAGTAGACGTCTTCGCTCAGCACTTGCACTGGCCTTTACCACGTTCTGGATTGACATTTCACTCAGTAACATTAGTTTTCATTTATATGCGGTTAGTATTGATGATTGCATTATTTTTCTTATGTGACCCTGGAGCACAAAACCAGTGTACATGTTTCGAAATTGAGGTTTATACATCATCTGAAAGCTGAATTAATAAGCTTTCCATTGATGCATGGTTTGAGATAAAACTATTTGACAATCTGGAATCTGAGGGAGCAAAAAAATCTAAATACTGAGAAAATTACCTTTAAAATTGTCCATATTAAGTTCTTAGCAATGCATATTACTAGTCAAAAATTAAGTTGAGATATATTTACGGTAAGAAATTTACTAAATATCTTCATGGAACATGTTCTTAATATCCTAATGATTTTTAGCATAAAAGAAAAATTGATAATTTTGACCCATAATATGTATTTTTGGCTATTGCTACAAATATACCCCAGCGACTTAAGACTGCTTTTGTACTCCAGGGTCACTTATTAGTAAAGACTGCTTTTGAAGCACTGTATCGTGAAGCTCTGAACCTTTTGTGAATCACTTGTCTCTAAACCGTGGTTCGGAGCGGTTTAAACAGTATTTTACGTGTGTGTTAATGTCAGAATTGTCTCTTGATATTTTGTATTTTGCCCCGCCCCCAAACATATGATTCGACTATTGGCAAGATTTGAAAATCCAGATTCGACTATGAAGATCCTTAGTCGGGGACACCCTTAATTACTTCAGTTGTCCTAATTTGTAAGTCGCTTTGGATAAAAGCATCTGCTAAATGACTAAATGTAAAAACACGGAAAATTCTGTGTTTGGCAGGGAAAGAGTTAAAGATCTGAGCGGTAAAGCTGGCCTCCTTCAGTCCGTGTCGAGACAGATTTCAGAGACACGCTGCGACAGAGCTCGACTTTCAGAAACCAAACAGCATATCACTTCTACTCAGAGCCGAAAGGACTCACAGTCTGGATTCCTGACACTCTCACTCACAACAACACTAACTGCATGACTTCTTCAGCTGCAGTCCAGCCAGATCTACATGCAAACACAGCTCCCGTTTGTAATTTTGTGATTTGTTATGATGTGTTTTTCTAGCCGTACCTTGCAGACTGGATTCGTCAGAGAGTTTGGAGTCGACTGCAGGACGTCTAGGCGTTTATATTCTGTTAAAGGGCACCTATTATGCCCCTTTTTACAAGATGTGATATTAATCTTGGGTGTCCCCAGAAGGTGTCTGAAGTTTCAGCCCAAAATTCCCCACAGATAATTTATTATAACAGCTGGAAAATGTCATTTTTGGGGTGTCTAAAAACGAGCTGATTTGGAGTGTATGCAAATGAGATGCATATTCCCACCCCGTCTCCAGAAGAGGGCGTGGCGTATAGGCCATGTCTGTCTGCATTGCACATATACAGCGACAAACAGCTGTTAGAAGCAACATGACCAAGCGAGAGAACCAATGTTCAGCCGTACATAATATGGGAGTCAAATGCACTGAAAGTGGGACGAAAGTGCAATGTTACAGAGTTCGTGCTACACTGACCTGTCATCGGTGCGGATCAATGGGCCGAGCCGCGCGACCGCGGTACCGAACGAATCTCGTGCTACGAACGGCGCAAACTAATCTCACAAGTGCGGCGCCCACAGCATCTTCAGCAGCTCAGATGTTGGGAGAAAATGAAGACTCTTATGTTCAGTCTTACATCCAAACAGCACCGGGATTGCTAGCGAGACATTGTTGATGTTACTGGAAAAAATGAAGGACAGCGTAACCGCTGATGGCGGAAACTATAGCACCGCAGGGCTGTCAATCAAACCCCGTGGCCCCACCCTCTGAAATATGACGTCACACTGCGGTGAGAGTCAAAACGGCAGGCCTAGTGAGACTGACTTGGTTTAAAGGAGATTCAAAAATGAGGAGTGGGTGGATTTTATCATTGTAGGGTGGATGTGTTCACACACTGCCAACACACATTTATGTCCAAACACCATGTAAAAGTGGATGCTGCATAATAGGCGCCCTTTAAAAACAGCTTTAAAAAGTTCAACAGAACAGAAAACAGGTTGAGTCGCTTGCTTCTTAAAAACAAACACAAAACACTGGAAAGGCATCAAGACATGCTCACTGTCCTTAATTTCATTTCAAATATATATGTTTATATATATATATATATATATATATATATATATATATATATATATATATATATTTTTTTTTTTTTTTTTTTAAATTCCCCCATCCACACTACACTTTTCTTAATTCCATAATTTTCCATTTTAAATTATAAGGACTTTGTTTTAATGGCTCAATTAAATTTTGGTATTAACAAAAGCATGTCTAATTAATTCAAATCATTTCAGGGCCCTATGAAATATTTTATTTCAAATTCAATTTTATTTTTTTTATCTGTTTTCAGTTTAAAAATAAAAATTTATAATCATAAAGCATGTCTAAGCAATTGAATTCATAAAACTATAATAACTAAATGTATTATTTTTCATCAAATTAAAGCTTAGTATTTTTATTTTTCAATTATTTCTGGCATAACTTTTTTTGTATTCTATTTTTGTCCATTTGATCTTTTCTTGATTCCTTTTATTTATTTATTATAATTTTTTCCAGTTTAAATTATTCTGGACATTTTAATGAACTGGAATCATGAAACGTATACAATTTAAAAACAATGTATCAAAAAATGAGCACAGTTTACATTTTCAGGGCCCTATGAAATATGTCAAATTTTTAAGCAAATTCTACTTAATTTCTCTTCAAATCTGTTTTAAGTTTTGAATAATCCACTAGGCATAAAACATTAAATTAATTAACCTTTTAAAATGTATACAACTGAAAATCAAACAGTTCTTTTTATTTTTGGGCAAACAAAATTAAAACCTGGAAATACAATCGTATTATTATTACTTTGAGAAGAGCGTTCTCCTGAACAATATATTATACACACATGTATATATATTAGGGGTGACCCCAAATAGTCGACGATTAGATGCTTCGATAGCAGGAGCCCGATTTGATTCGATGCTTCGATAGCAGGAGCCCGATTTGATTCGATGCTTCGATAGCAGGAGCCCGATTCGATTCGATGCTTCGATAGCAGGAGCCCGATTCGATTCGATGCTTCGATAGCAGGAGCCCGATTCGATTCGATGCTTCGATAGCAGGAGCCCGATTCGATTCGATGCTTCGATAGCAGGAGCCCGATTCGATTCGATGCTTCGACAGCAGGAGCCCGATTCGATTCGATGCTTCGACAGCAGGAGCCCGATTCGATTCGATGCTTCGATAGCAGGAGCCCGATTCGATTCGATGCTTCGATAGCAGGAGCCCGATTCGATTCGATGCTTCGATAGCAGGAGCCCGATTCGATTCGATGCTTCGATAGCAGGAGCCCGATTCGATTCTTCGATAGCAGGAGCCCGATTCGATTCTTCGATAGCAGGAGCCCGATTCGATTCTTCGATAGCAGGAGCTCGATTCGATTCGATGCTTCGATAGCAGGAGCCCGATTCGATTCGATGCTTCGATAGCAGGAGCCCGATTCGATTCGATGCTTCGATAGCAGGAGCCCGATTCGATTCTTCGATAGCAGGAGCCCGATTCGATTCTTCGATAGCAGGAGCCCGATTCGATTCTTCGATAGCAGGAGCCCGATTCGATTCGATGCTTCGATAGCAGGAGCCCGATTCGATGCTTCGATAGCAGGAGCCCGATTCGATGCTTCGATAGCAGGAGCCCGATTCGATTCGATGCTTCGATAGCAGGAGCCCGATTCGATGCTTCGATAGCAGGAGCCCGATTCGATTCTTCGATAGCAGGAGCCCGATTCGATTCGATGCTTCGATAGCAGGAGCCCGATTCGATTCGATTCTTCGATAGCAGGAGCCCGATTCGATTCGATGCTTCGATAGCAGGAGCCCGATTCGATTCGATGCTTCGATAGCAGGAGCCCGATTCGATTCGATGCTTCGATAGCAGGAGCCCGATTCGATTCTTCGATAGCAGGAGCCCGATTCGATTCGATGCTTCGATAGCAGGAGCTTGATTCGATTCGATGCTTCGATAGCAGGAGCTTGATTCGATTCGATGCTTCGATAGCAGGAGCCCGATTCGATTCGATTCTTCGATAGCAGGAGCTCGATTCGATTCGATGCTTCGATAGCAGAGCCCGATTCGATTCGATGCTTCGATAGCAGGAGCCCGATTCGATTCTTCGATAGCAGGAGCCCGATTCGATTCTTCGATAGCAGGAGCCCGATTCGATTCGATGCTTCGATAGCAGGAGCCCGATTCGATTCGATGCTTCGATAGCAGGAGCCCGATTCGATTCTTCGATAGCAGGAGCCCGATTCGATGCTTCGATAGCAGGAGCCCGATTCGATTCGATGCTTCGATAGCAGGAGCCCGATTCGATTCTTCGATAGCAGGAGCCCGATTCGATTCTTCGATAGCAGGAGCCCGATTCGATTCGATGCTTCGATAGCAGGAGCCCGATTCGATTCGATTCTTCGATAGCAGGAGCCCGATTCGATTCGATGCTTCGATAGCAGGAGCCCGATTCGATTCGATGCTTCGATAGCAGGAGCCCGATTCGATTCGATGCTTCGATAGCAGGAGCCCGATTCGATTCGATGCTTCGATAGCAGGAGCTTGATTCGATTCGATGCTTCGATAGCAGGAGCCCGATTCGATTCGATGCTTCGATAGCAGGAGCTTGATTCGATTCGATGCTTCGATAGCAGGAGCCCGATTCGATTCGATTCTTCGATAGCAGGAGCTCGATTCGATTCTTCGATAGCAGGAGCCCGATTCGATTCTTCGATAGCAGGAGCCCGATTCGATGCTTCGATAGCAGGAGCCCGATTCGATTCGATGCTTCGATAGCAGGAGCCCGATTCGATTCTTCGATAGCAGGAGCCCGATTCGATTCTTCGATAGCAGGAGCCCGATTCGATTCGATGCTTCGATAGCAGGAGCCCGATTCGATTCGATTCTTCGATAGCAGGAGCCCGATTCGATTCGATGCTTCGATAGCAGGAGCCCGATTCGATTCGATGCTTCGATAGCAGGAGCCCGATTTGATTCGATGCTTCGATAGCAGGAGCCCGATTCGATTCGATGCTTCGATAGCAGGAGCCCGATTCGATTCGATGCTTCGATAGCAGGAGCCCGATTCGATTCGATGTTAAATACTATCATTAGAGTGCTGTTTGTTGAGTGAAGACGATGATATAAAGCACATCACTAAAGGAAGAGCTTCAGACTTCATCTGTACGTTTGTGAAGTATGTGACTGATTACAGTAAAAGGTTTGTTGTTAAGAGATTCTTGTGTGATTGTGGTATATAGACACACCCGTCCTACAGAAACCCCCCCATCATTCATCATCACGTGATGTTATGCTGCCATGACAACAGACCGCTTGATTATGATGATGAAACGAGCTCGTACTGTAATAACTCACGCGGACGTCACCAAACACAGAAATAGACATCAGTAATGCGGATCTCTAAAGATATCCTGGTTATTTTAATCCTGACGTCTCTGGGTTTGATCATGATATCAGAAAACACATTTGCACTTCTTGAAAACTTTGAAACTAGAGCAAAATATCAAGCTCATATTTCTGTTCGTACACACGCACAAATTCAGTAAAAGTGTTTGTTAAAATCATCCTTTTAAGATACTGTTCTTCAAACATCTGCTTAATTGTATGAAAAATTAAATTATAGTTATATATGCTAGTACAGTAATATAATTGTTAGAAAAAAAATGCACTTAAATTTTTACATCATTCAGCTCGAGCAGTTATTTTATTATCATTTAGATACTATTATAATTTTTTATAGTTTGAATTAGGTTTTATTTATTTTTTTAAATATTCATCCCAAAATTATTCAAGGTTTTATTTATAAGGTTTTATTTGTATTTTTATACATTACAAAATTACTCGAATTGAAAATTAAAATGAAAACAGTAAGATTAAAGCCAATTTAAAATATTAATAAATACTATAATAGTACATAAATAAATTAATTTAAAATAATTTTTTGCACATTACAAAATTACTAAAATAAAAAAATAAAAAATAATTTTTATGTTTGCTAAAGTTTTAGTAATTGCGCTTATTTGCCATTTTTATTTATTCATTATTATTTTTTAAATGTTCCTATCTAGCTATTATTAATTTTTATTTTAGTTTTAGTTATTTTAGTAGAACTAAGTTGAACTAAATGAAAAGGAGAAAAGTTACCTTGGCAGCTAGCTGAAATAAAATTATTTTAAGTTGTTTTCTTAATATTTTATTTAACTTTTTTTTCCCAAATAACTTTTTTCAGTTTCAGTTAAGTATAATAATCACATAGATCACAAAGCGTTTTATTTCTGTGATCGCTGTATTTCTGACTCCGAGTGGGAACTAGTGTACCCTAGATATCTTTAAGTTGAAAACAGCACACAATATCTTTATGAAAACACAAAATAATGAGAGAGAAGTAAAGAGCTGATCTTACGTCGCTGTAATTCTCCCGTATGACTTTATAGAGCGCAGGAACCAGAGAGCCCTTGTCCTTCAGAGAGGCAGCGTAGCTGGAGACGGCCGTCTCTGGAAGAGTCTGAAACAGCAGAAAACCGCCTCAGCACACGATCTCAGAGAAACCATGAAGATGATGACGAGCGAGACCACGCACCTTAAACTCAGACAGCCACTCTTCCACTGCGCCTTGATCCATGGCCAGCATCTGCCCTCATCTGCTGCCAGGAGATCTCAGCCTGAAACACAAACACATCACAAACTCAGACTAATGCACATGACCAGAAACCCTCTCAGAGAGCTCTTTCAATGAGAAACAGGACTTGAAGGGGTCTCCAACCCTGCTCCTGGAGAGCTAGCGTCCTGCAGACTTCAGCTGCAACACACCTGTCTGTAATGATCAAGTATCCCTGAACACCTTGATTAGCTGCTTCAGGTGTGTTTTGGCGCTTTTCCACTGCATGGTACGGTTCGTTACGGTTCACTTTTGGGGGGTTTTCCACTGGGTACTGTACCTGGTACAGGGCTCGAAATTAACTTTTTTACTTGGTAGCACTGGTGCTCCCAACTTCAAGAAGTTAGGAACACCACAATTATTTTAGGAGCACCCACTGAATATTAAGGAGCAACACAACCGCCAATTGAGCGGAAGGGCAACATCCTTCCTGATGATTAAAAGCTTCGTCAATTGAACCTGATCCTTAAGCTGCAGTGCTTTGTTTTTTATACATGCAAGATGAGAAGAAAATGTCATTTAAACTTTTCTCAAAACAGTTCCCCTCAGAAATACATTCATATAGACCCCCACTCCCAATTCAATATTTAGGATTTCCTTTCTATATTTTGCATAGTGGACGTGAGCTTGCTCAGGCTGCTACAGTATTTGATGTTCTTTGTGTCCGTCTTCAGCGTCTCTGGCTTCTGTTAATGGCTGTTTACAGACTTGGTAATATTTCCACACAAATTACATTTTGGAAAATGATTTCAATGCAGTTTGTGCAAGTGCGGTCACAAAACCGGTCAGTTCCAAGTAGGGGTGGGCGATATGGCAAAAATATCATATCAATTTTAATTTTTTTTGACATTTCACGATTTTATCACAGTTCTTTGTCATGTTAGTTTTACCAGTTTGTCTGAGCAGTACTGCCAAACTAATTTCCCTATTATAAAGACAAAGCCTTTCAAAGAAACACAATATAAACAAGAATGGTGGATATTTAGGCCAAAGTGGGCGAAGATAAAAAATCTTTGTCATTATTTTATCTTTGTTATGAAAAAATAAGAACAAAGATACACATTACAACTACACATAATATACAAACAGTGTTTAATTATCAGGTACAATAGGCATATTTAGTAGGAGCATTCAAGAAATTGAATGAACAATTAATACAAATAAAACACTATAGATTGATTCCTATTAAAGTAACTGTATTGTTTTTTTGTATTGTAAGACACTCACATATCGCGTCTTTTGCGCGCTCAAGTTCGTTATTTCAAATGTAGACGCGCGGTATGCGCGCTCATAATGGAAGCGACGCGCTCGTTTTTTCCAGGCGCGTCCGCGCCGCATCGAGATAAAAACATCTCAAATGTTCAGAATGCCGTAGGTGTAACGGAGAGCGCAGCTGATGGTTGCTTAGCAACGACAAACGCCTCTGGAGCGCAACCGCCCGAGCGCTTTGGAAAAAAGGAGAAAGCAGCGCGCCTAGCGTTTTCCATGCGTTTTTAGGCGCGATATGTGAACGACCCCTTAGACAGGCTAAAGTTCGCGCGTTTCGGGTGCACGGGCTCAGAAAAAGCACACTTTAGACGAGCGCGCGAATGAAAAGCTTAACCTGCTTTAGCTCCCGGTCACGTGGCACATGCTGTGCAGTAATTCTTGAACGTTTAGCAGAGAACTGTAGAGGTCGCACCACAGCAATTATTTGCACTCGCACAAATGCTCCCAAATATATTTTGGAGTCGCACAGATAACATTTCGGGAGCATATGCGACCAAAATGGTCGCAATTTCGAGCCCTGACCTGGTACCTGTTTTTTTTTTTAGTACCACCTCAACCGGGGTTCCAAGCGATCCGTACCGTTACCAAAACGTGGCGTGTAAACTCTACTGATCACTGATTGGCCGGAGAGAATTGTCATTACTGCGTCACTGAACTTGAAACATGAGACCCAACATAGACCCGCTAGATTTAAATCAGCACCGCCAGCGAAGGAGTTTATTGATCATTCACAGAACATTCTACATGAATAGCATATTATTATGATTTCTGAAGATCATGTGACACTGAAGACTGGAGTAATGATGCTGAAAATACAGCTGCGCATCACAGAAATATATTACATTTGACTATATATGCACATAGAAAACAGCTTTTTTAAATCGCAATAATATTTCAAATTTTTGTTGTTTTTCAAAAGATTAATTTGAAAGATTCATGATATTTATATTCTCTCACAGACATTTTCCATGGGTCTGATTTCCACCCGCTCTGACGTCTCTTTCTCTCTCACACGGACTTACTGTCGTCAGTTTTTCCTCTCGTTCTGTCTCTCTGTCCAAAACTTCTGTCCATTCCCCGTCATATCATGCATGAGTCACTCCGGTCTGTTTACATCCTCTACGGCTTCTTACAGTCAACGTCTCTGACAGCCATTAGTCTGCAGCTCTCAAGACGCTCTTTAACTATCGCTGAGAGCAATCGACAGCAGAGAGAGAGAGGGAGAGAAACAGAGAGAGAGAGAGAGAGAGAGAGAGAGAGAGAGAGAGGGGGAGAGCGAGAGAGAGAGAGAGGGAGAGAAACAGAGAGAGAGAGAGAAACAGAGAGAGAGAGAGAGAGAGGGGGGGAGAGAGAGAGAGAGAGAGAGGGGGGGAGAGCGAGAGAGAGAGAGAGAGAGGGGGAGAGCGAGAGAGAGAGAGGGGGAGAGCGAGAGAGAGAGAGAGATAGAGAGAGAGGGAGAGAGGGAGAGAGAGAGAGAACGAGATAGCGAGAGAGAGAAAGGGAGAGAGAGAGAGAGAGAGAGAGAGAGAGAGAGAGGGAGAGGGAGAGAGAGAAACAGAGAAAGAGAGAGAAAGAGAGAGAGAACGAGATAGCGAGAGAGAGAGCGAGAGAGAAAGGGAGAGAGAGAAAAACAGAGCGAGAGAGAGAGCGAGCGAAAGAGAGGAGAGCGCGAGAGAGAGCGCGAGAGAGAGAGGAGAAAAAGAGAGAGAGAGGCGAGAGAGAGAGCGGAGAGAGGAGAGAGAAACAGAGAGAGCGAGAAGAGAGAGAAAGAGAGAGAGAAACAGAGAGAGGAGAGAGAGAGAGAGAGAGAAACAGAGAAGAGAGAGAGAAAGAGAGAGAGAGAAAAGAGAGCAGAGAAAGAGAAACAGAGAGAGAGAGAGAAAAAAAGAAGAAAAAAACAGAAAAGAAAAAAAGAGGAAGGAGCAGAGGAAGCGGCAAACAAAGATAGTTTTTGTAAAAAACCCTTAAATTGAAATTGAAATTGAAGGAAAACAAGGAGGAGGAAAAAGGAAACAGGGTGGAGGAAGAAAGAGGAGGAAAGGACGTGAGGAAGGCGAGGAAGGGAGCCGGAGGGGGAAGGCGAAGAAAACAAAGGGCGGATGGAGAAAACAAGGCGAAGGAAAAAAGGAAAGTGGGGCGAGGGAAAAAAACAGGGAGAGAGAGAGCGGAGGAGAAAGAGGGAGGAGACACAAAAGAAAAACAGAAGAAGCGGAGAGGAAACAGAGAGGAGAGAGAGAGAGAGAGAGAGGGGGAAGAGAGAAACAGAGGGGAAAGGAGGAAGGAGGGAGGGAAAGAGGGAAAGGGGATGGATTTGAAAATTTATGAGGTTTTGATTAGAAATGTTTGTGATGGATTAATAAGTTGAATTGGGATTTATGAAAGAGGACCATTAATGATGGTGAGGAATTTGTTAAAAGGGATTTTGTGGTTTTTTATGGTGGTGGAATGGGGATAAGATATTTTAAACAATGGTTGGATGGAGAATAGTGAACGCTGAAGGAAAAAGGAAATGTTTTGCTCATGGTTAAATTAATTAAAGTTTTATATAGGTCATTAGGAATTTAAACAGGGTGACCTTTGTGGCAAGCCAGGGATGATTAACTGTTATGGGCTGACCGGAACGAACACATTCAAACAATTTCGACTAGAAGCTGGCAGTGGGAAACAAAAAGAGAAGATTAAAAAGAAACAGAAAAAAAGGAAGGGAAAAGGGTAAAAAAACAACAAAGGTTTGATAGAAAAAATTTTGGAGGAAATAGAATGGTGGGTGAAAAATGGAACCATAGACTGTTGGTAATATAAAAAAATGAAAAAAAGATGGTGGTAGGAGACAAAATCGGAAAACAATGGATGGGGAGTTGGTAAAAAATAGGAAAATGGATGGTTGGTTATAGTAAACAAAAAGGATAAAAAAGGTATGAAGAAAAAGAAAAAAAAAGGGAGGGTTTGGTATGGGTAATGGAATGGATGGTGGAAAGAGGAAAAAAACTGAAAACAAAAAGATTGCGTTCTTTCATCAGTAAACCCAAATTAGAAGATTTTTATATAAAAACAATTAAGAAAACAACAGCTGCTCTTGTGTCAAGACAATGAATTGATGCCCTGGTAATAAGCACCAACAAAACAGGAAGAACACACTAAACCCACGCCCCGTTCAACATTAGACCAGCGTCTCTGGTTCAGTCCAGTAACACCAAACATCAGAATCAGTAAACACACTAATACCCCAGAAACAAAAAAAACCACCGCCACCAAACAAAAAACACATCAACCTGCGTCTCTGGTTCAGTCCAGTAAACCACCAAACATCAGAATCAGTAAACACACTAATACCCCAGAAACAAAAAAAACCACCAAAACCACCAAACTCGGATCAGATAAACACACTTAAAACCCAAAACCGTGAACGAACACCACACAAAAACACATCAACCTGCTCTCTGGTTCAGTCCAGTAAACCACCAAACATCAGAAAACACATTAGACCAGCGTCTCTGGTTCAGTCCAGTAAACCACCAAACATCAGAGAACACATTAGACCAGCGTCTCTGGTTCAGTCCAGTAAACCACCAAACATCAGAAAACACATCAGACCTGCGTCTCTGGTTCAGTCCAGTAAACCACCAAACATCAGAAAACACATTAGACCTGCGTCTCTGGTTCAGTCCAGTAAACCACCAAACATCAGAAAACACATCAGACCTGCGTCTCTGGTTCAGTCCAGTAAACCACCAAACATCAGAAAACACATCAGACCAGCGTCTCTGGTTCAGTCCAGTAAACCACCAAACATCAGAGATCAGATAAACACACGTAATACCCCAGAAACAGATGAACGAACACGTCACACAAAAACACATCAGACCAGCGTCTCTGGTTCAGTCCAGTAAACCACCAAACATCAGAAAACACATTAGACCAGCGTCTCTGGTTCAGTCCAGTAAACCACCAAACATCAGAAACACATTAGACCAGCGTCTCTGGTTCAGTCCAGTAAACCACCAAACATCAGAAAACACATCAGACCTGCGTCTCTGGTTCAGTCCAGTAAACCACCAAACATCAGAGATCAGATAAACACACGTAATAACCCAGAAACAAGAGAACGAACACGTCACACAAAAACACATCAGACCTGCGTCTCTGGTTCAGTCCAGTAAACCACCAAACATCAGAAAACACATCAACCTGCGTCTCTGGTTCAGTCCAGTAAACCACCAAACATCAGAAAACACATCAGACCTGCGTCTCTGGTTCAGTCCAGTAAACCACCAAACATCAGAAAACACATCAGACCTGCGTCTCTGGTTCAGTCCAGTAAACCACCAAACATCAGAAAACACATCAGACCTGCGTCTCTGGTTCAGTCCAGTAAACCACCAAACATCAGAAAACACATAGACCTGCGTCTCTGGTCAGTCCAGTAAACCACCAAACATCAGAAAACACATCAGACCTGCGTCTCTGGTTCAGTCCAGTAAACCACCAAACATCAGAAAACACATCAGACCTGCGTCTCTGGTTCAGTCCAGTAAACCACCAAACATCAGAGATCAGACAAACACACGTAATACCCCAGAAACAGATGAACGAACACGTCACACAAAAACACATCAGACCAGCGTCTCTGGTTCAGTCCAGTAAACCACCAAACATCAGAATCAGCTCCACGTAAACCCCAGAAACAATGAACGAACACCACACAAAAACACATCAGACCTGCGTCTCTGGTTCAGTCCAGTAAACCACCAAACATCAGAAAACACATCAGACCTGCGTCTCTGGTTCAGTCCAGTAAACCACCAAACATCAGAAAACACATCAGACCTGCGTCTCTGGTTCAGTCCAGTAAACCACCAAACATCAGAGATCAGATAAACACACTTAATAACCCAGAAACACACCGAAGCACAGATGAACGAACACGTCACACAAAAACACATTAATCATTGGTCTGTTCCAAACACAAAGGCTTTTACAAGACTGAGCCAAGATTTACTAAACAGGGCAAATTAGCATTTTTGGGGGGGTTGTTAAATAATGTGGCAAATACCAGAGAATTAACGAACGCAAATCTTAGTAAATCATCATCTTAGTTGAATACTCAACTCCCATAAATGTACAGATTGAAAGAGAAACTCCAACAAATACATATTCAATAAGGCGAGTCTCAAACTGTGTGTCCACGCCTTCTCAGCGCATTATAAAATAATGATAATAATAATAATACATACAAAATTCAATAAAAAGCTACAAAAAAATATTACTATTTCAATAATGCAATTTCAGTTTAATTATTTATAAAAAAAAATAAATATACATATATATATATATATAAAACAACAAAAAACACAAAATTTTAAAATAACTGTCAATTTAAATTTAAAATTAAAAATTAGTTTAAAAATCAAATTATTTTTATTAATAAATAATAAATTATTAAAACAATTTTTTAAAAATGTATAATTTATTAAATATCAATATAAATAAATAATGATGATAATAATAATAAAATAAAAAATTATTTCTAAAACTGTTATTATTATACTATAATAAAAATAAAATATTAAAGTGTAATTATTTCACATTAAAATAAAAAAATTAAATATATATAATTTTATTTTGCGGTACAACTACATAAAATGTGTAAATGAAGCCGCACTTCACTCCAAAACATATCTTTCTTGAAACAGTGCATTTATTAATTTAATTAAATTGAAACGCAACATTTAATTTAAAACCAGAATCTACCGTTAGAGTTCAGTTTTATTTTGATTATTTGTTCAATCCAATTAAACTTTACTACACATGTACTATGGACTACTTTTAAGGTAAAGCAAGTAAGGCCAAAAAAAATTCCAGTAAATTACTTTTTACATGATTTAATGGCGTAAACGACTTGAAAGTAAACAAACCCTTGAATAGCAACACTAAAAAAGGTGCGTTGATTTATTTCTCCAGCGAAACTCAACATAAACCAGTCAAACGGACCGGTTCACCTGCATCATATCACAGCAAAGTAAACTCCAGGGTTGAGAAGCAAGCACAAAATATCCCTGAACACTTCCACATCACAAAAGCCTGAGCAAAAATAGTCTCTGCCAAGAGCTTAAAGTACAGAGGAAGAGCCCAGAAGTCAGCGACCCGCGCCGCGCCGATGGAGCATATTTATGGGATGCGTCATGGAAGGACTGAGTGAGTCAGAGATCCAGAACACAAGCACTGGACCTCCATCTGATCCGACAGACACGGGAGATTTACAGCACAGCATTCTTCACTTTGGATGCTTTACAGGCCTTAGGATTCATGCAATGCGCAAAATGAGACCAGAACCGTGGAATGTACTGTAATGGAGAACGTCACCGAGCACGGCACGACTTGGATGAATAAATCAATAGTTGGGCTGTACAGGTAATTAAACTGCAATACAGTCTGTGAATATAGAATTGTAAAAGACTGCTATTTAAAGAAAGTCTGCATCTAAGTATCTTATAATTCAGTTTGGATGAATAAATCTAAATTATAGAGCTATTTTCATGATCTCATAACAAAAATAATAATACAGTTATTGAAATGTATTTTTTTTTTTCGAATTTAATTTAATAACATTTTAAAAGAATACATTCATTAAAGTTGTATTAATTAATTTGATTACCACAGTTTTTTATAAAAAAAAGAATTGTTCAAATGTAAATTTACATTTAAAAGATTAGACTAAATAAATTGTCAAATATCTATGCATTAATTTGATTACCACTGTATTTGATAATAAAGTTGCATTAAATCATAAAACACAAATTCCAGAAAAATTATTTTAAAAAACACAGAAGTTTAGGTAAAAAAAACAAACAAAAAAAATTTTTTTTTTGGGCTTTTATTGTAAAATTTTGAAGCCTTTTAAGTTAAAATTGATGCTTGATTAGACAAAATTTTTGATTATTATAATTTCATTAAAATATAAAAAAAAAAAAAATCAGAAAAATTAAATAATTAAAACAGACAACAGAGATTTTTTTTTATTAAAAATTTTGTAGGGCCCTATTATTGTAAAAGTATTGTATTATTGATCGATTAATTAATTAATTACAACTATTAAATTGTAAAAAAAAAAAATTAGTTCAAAGGATTAGTCATCCTTTTTTATTATTAAACTTAATTAAATCATTAAAATGGAATCTAGAAAAATGTATTTTTCTGAAGAATTTCAGAAAAAACATTAGGGAATTTTGTTATTTTC
Source organism: Schizopygopsis pylzovi (assembly GCA_027422435.1). NCBI lineage: Eukaryota > Metazoa > Chordata > Actinopteri > Cypriniformes > Cyprinidae > Schizopygopsis > Schizopygopsis pylzovi. The sequence goes on along the minus strand of JAPDDL010000300.1, from coordinate 2,216 downwards.
TAAGTTTCAAACATGAATTAATTGATTTGTCATTTTTTAAAACAATTTAAATCCATTCAAATCTAGATAAATAAAAAAATAAAAAAATAAACAGACTTCAAAATAATAATAATAATTCATCACATTTATATAGCGCTTTTCTGCTTTTCTAGACACTCAAAGCGCTCTACATTGTCAGGTGGTATCTTCCCAACCACCACCAGTGTACAGCATCCACCTGGATGATGCCATAGTGCCCCAGAACACCCCCCACACACCAGCTACAGGTGGAGAGGAGAGAGAGTCATAGAGACAATCAAGTGTATGCTCTCACCACACACCAACTACAGGTGGAGAGGAGAGAGAGTCATAGAGACAATCAAGTGTATGCGCTCACCACACACCAGCTACAGGTGGAGAGGAGAGAGAGTCATAGAGACAATCAAGTGTATGCTCTCACCACACACCAGCTACAGGTGGAGAATAGAGAGAGTCATAGAGACAATCAAGTGTATGCGCTCACCACACACCAGCTACAGGTGGAGAGGAGAGAGAGTCATAGAGACAATCAAGTGTATGCGCTCACCACACACCAGCTACAGGTGGAGAGGAGAGAGAGTCATAGAGCCAATCAGTGTATGCTCTCACCACACACCAGCTACAGGTGGAGAGGAGAGAGTCATAGAGCCAATCAAGTGTATGCGCTCACCACACACCAGCTACAGGTGGAGAGGAGAGAGAGACAATCAAGTGTATGCTCTCACCACACACCAGCTACAGGTGGAGAGGAGAGAGAGTCATAGAGACAATCAAGTGTATGCGCTCACCACACACCAGCTACAGGTGGAGAGGAGAGAGTCATAGAGTCAATCAAGTGTACGCGCTCACAACACACCAGCTACAGGTGGAGAGGAGAGAGAGTCATAGAGCCAATCAGTGTATGCTCTCACCACACACCAGCTACAGGTGGAGAGGAGAGAGTCATAGAGCCAATCAAGTGTATGCGCTCACCACACACCAGCTACAGGTGGAGAGGAGAGAGAGACAATCAAGTGTATGCTCTCACCACACACCAGCTACAGGTGGAGAGGAGAGAGAGTCATAGAGCCAATCAAGTGTATGCTCTCACCACACACCAGCTACAGGTGGAGAGGAGAGAGAGTCATAGAGACAATCAAGTGTATGTTCTCACCACACACCAGCTACAGGTGGAGAGGAGAGAGAGACAATCAAGTGTATGCTCTCACCACACACCAGCTACAGGTGGAGAGGAGAGAGAGACAATCAAGTGTATGCTCTCACCACACACCAGCTACAGGTGGAGAGGAGAGAGAGTCATAGAGACAATCAAGTGTATGTTCTAGGGGTCGACCGATATGTGTTTTTCAGGGCCGATACCGATACCGATTATTACAGATCAAGTAGACCGATAACCGATATTTTGAACCGATATACTTGTCTGGTGTAAAAATGAAAATGAATGCCAAAATTAATAATAACAAGAGCTCTGACAAAAAAACGTTCTTTAAATGCTTTTAAACATGTCTTTAATTCTGAAAACTGTTAATAACAACAACATTTCCGTTGATTTTAATTTACAGTACAGTGCAAATGAAGGCATAAAACACTAATTTAATTTATCTTTTAATCAAATTAGTTATTTATTTTTGGCAAACAAATGAGTTTACTATTAAAATTAAAACATGGAAGAAATAGCGTATTGTGTTATTATTCTCAACAAAAGTTGTAATAATTGTTGTAGTTGTATTACGTATACAGTAATATATTCGGCTAAACCGAACTTATATTTTGACAGGTTGCCATGAGGACCTTTTAAGTTTCTGTAGCCTATGTATATATGATATGACGATCGTTTTACTCAAATGAAACGGTCAAATGCTCTTGAATTGACTCTCTGAGCAGTTCTGGGGATGTTGTTCATGTATTTATGTCCTCATTTAGTGAGACGGCAGATGCTGAAGTCACTGCGAGCAGCACGTGCTTCAGTATGTATGTGCAGTAAATGAAACCGCACGTCTGTCATTCATTAACAGAGATGCAGAACATGCAGGATTCATATTTAAAGTGTTTTTTCGGCTTAATATTTATAGATACTAGTCCATAGCGCGAGTCGATTTAAGTGTACTGACCTACTTTTGATTAATTCATCCAAACTTCGACACATTCCGCGACATTCCGCGTTATACGGTAAATTCCATTATATGACTGCATTCCAC
>JAPDDL010000115.1:0-25119 GCA_027422435.1 Schizopygopsis pylzovi | reverse complement strand
TGATGAATTAGCATACCTCAGCAAAAACGAAGGGTGTGTCATATTTGAGGTAGACCTGACCGCTGCGGACCGCAGCAACAGAGGTGGGACCGCAGGGGGAGAAGCCCTGGCTGGTTTCCTGAGGATTCGCATCAACCACCTGCCAACCTCCGAAACCAGATGGCAGATCAGTTCGAGTCATCCAGGCCTCATTCCACACTTGGTAGTTCCTACATAGAGAAAAACAGAAACAAAATGTATTAAAACAACAATGAAGCCACAACTTATCTGATATCACAAATGCTTCTTAAAGTGTCTTGCACTTCCATTATAGAAAAAGGACAATTAAAGCTAGTGTTACATGAATCAGGGTTATAAACTAAAACTAAATTATTCACAAAAAATATCTAAAATATTTGTGTTACTTAAAATAAAGTACAAAAAAAAATGTAATTCCACTGACATAAAATAAACATGTAGTACATGTCAGTAAATAACATGTTTAAAATCTGGCCATTGTTTTTAATGTTTTTATTTCAATGTTTATGCAAACAAAAAACTAAATGTATTTGTTGGTTTTCTGAATAAAACTTGGTGAAATGGTTGCAGTGTGTCTCAGTACTTTTTAAATATTTCCAGCACATTTTTTAACAATACTGTAACAGTTTGAACAGTTACTTTTGTCTTTTTTTTTAAGTAGCTCTCGAATGAAATAAGGTTGGAGACCCCTGCTCTAGGTACTTACATTTATACTACACATGCTTATATACACAAGAGAATAGAGATAAAAGATTGAATAAGTAGAATTAAATTAAAACTGTTCCCTATCAGTCAGTCACGTTCGACGTAACGTCAGAGTGACTGACTAATGGGATCTCGCCGGAGAGCCCAATCACCTTCGAGTGTTAACAAAACAAGCCAATGGCGGTTGGCGTGCGTGTTTCGCCACGCGCACCCCGCCCCGCGGTGCGGGTATAAAAGGAGAGCGTGCGCAAACGCACAACAGCTTTTCACTTCGGAGCCGAGCCATTCCAAGTCTCCAGAGTGTCTGCAAGCAAGCGTTGGTGTTACGGCGCGTCAGCGGAGGTCGCTGTCCAGTGCTGCTTTTTCTTTGCGGTCACGCTGCTACCTCCCCTCGGCGATTCAGCGCTCCTAAAAGAGAGATTTCACAAAAAGAGCAATCTAAAAGAGCTCCACGAGTGACGGGCATCTTTTTAAAGATGGCTTCCCGCTCGTGCGTTTCTGGATGTGGTCGTTTCCTGACTTCATCTGATGGTCACGATCGCTGCCCCTCGTGCTTGGGCTTTAGGCACGCTGAGGCAGCGCTCGTGGATGAGTCATGTTCTCACTGCGGGAACATGACCATGGCGATGTTGCGCTCCAGATACCTCCTCGCTAGACGTGGGGGTATCCCCCTTGCTCTGCCCCGTTCTAGTTCCTCCGGCCGGAGGACTACTTCGGCTCAGGGCCAAGGTGATTTGAGGATCACAGTGAGAGCTTCCCCGTCGAGTACGTCTCCGCAGGCCTCTCACTCCTCGAGCACATCGCACCGTCTGGGGTTCCCGGATGAGTATGCGGGGTCCTCGGACAGGGCGGGGCCCAGCATCTCATTCGGTGCCCCAGCAGATGACGGGATATCGATCACTGCATCGGGGGATGAGCTAGGTTCTGGAGAGGACGATTCGGCTGCGCTGCCTCCGTCAGGAAGAGTAGCGTTGCCCGAGTCAGATCCAGAACTGACCGCTATGCTTTCCCGGGCCGCTGAGAGCATCGGGCTGCACTATAGGCGTCCGCCTTCTCCCGAGCGCTCAAGGCTGGATGATTGGTTCCTGGGGGCGCAGGCCGAACGTCGGCAACCGCCCCCGGTTCCTTTCTTCCCGGAAGTGCATGAGGAGGTGACTAGGTCTTGGAAGGCACCTTTTTCTGCCCGAAACAGGCCTAGTGCCTCCTCCGTCCTCACCACCCTCGACGGTGGAGCGGCCCAAGGGTATGTGGAGGTCCCCCCAGTCGAGCGTGCCATTGCCATGCAGCTTTGCCCGCAAGGCGCTGCCGCCTGGAGGGGTAATCCACGCCTTCCGTCCAGGGCCTGTAAGTTCTCGTCCGCTCTAACGGCCAAGGCTTACGGTGCTGCTGGACAGGCCGCTTCCGCCCTGCACGCCATGGCCCTCCTGCAGGTCCACCAGGCCAAGGCATTGAAACAGCTGCACGAAGGTGATGCTGACCCAGGTGTGTTGCAGGAACTGCGCACAGCGACGGACCTCGCACTAAGGGCGACGAAAGTCACGGCGTGGGCCCTGGGTCAGACAATGTCCACATTAGTGGTCCAGGAGCGCCACCTGTGGCTGACCTTGGCGGATATGAAGGAGTCCGACAAGCACCGCTTCCTGGACTCCCCGATCTCCCAGGCCGGCCTATTCGGCGAAGCGGTGGAGGACATTGCCCAACAGTTCTCCGCCGCACAGAAGCAGACGGAGGCGTTTCGTCACATCCTGCCCCGGAAGTCCGCTGCTGTCTCCACCCCACCGCCGGCTGCAGCCCCTCCGTCTGCTCGTCGCCGAGGGCACCCTCCTGCTGCCTCCACCTCCGCTCCAGCTCGGCCACAACAGCAGCCTGCACTATGGCTGCAGCGTGGAGCTGGCCGCAGGAGACCGGCGCAGCCCGCCTCCGCCCCTGCCAAGCCCATGAAGCGCCAGGGCAGGCGGCGTCCCTGAGACGGGCGACCCGGAGCCTTTGGATCCTGCTCTTCAGGAGATGGTGACCGCACCACTCCTTCCCCCGGAGGAGGGCTGGGTGGAGAATCTTTTGTTTCCTTTTTGTTCTGTTCCCAAAACTTCAATAAAAGAGCAGTTTCCTTTTCCTCCGGGTCCAAAGAGGGCGAGGATGGCAGTGTACGGGACCTCGTCTCCACACTCCCGTCCGCCTCTCTCTTCGCCAGTGGGCAGCAGGGTCCGGTCCGACGACGCGACGCCTTCTCCCGCATCCCCTGCCCAACTATGGAGCCAGGTCAGTGTCACACCACACACTCAGACCCCACTTCGAGACGCACTGCCTTTCGAGTCGGCCCCTGTGCTCCATTTCGCTGCCCCACCGTGGGTACGTCAGTAACTCCCCTGGTCCCGCGTGTACGGTCCCTGGGGGCCTGGCTAGAGCTGTCTTGCGTGCAGAAGTCGCGGTCCTACTGGCGAAGGACGCGATAGAGCCGGTCCCTCCAGCCGAGATGAAGTCAGGGTTCTACAGCCCCTACTTCATCGTACCCAAGAAAGACGGTGGGTTACGACCAATCCTGGACCTGTGTGTTCTGAACCGGGCCCTTCACAAGCTCCCGTTCAGGATGTTGACGCAGAGACGCATCTTTCAATGCGTCCGTCCCTTCGATTGGTTTGCAGCAATCGACCTGAAGGACGCCTACTTCCATGTTTCGATCCTCCCTCGACACAGACCATTTCTCCGCTTTGCGTTCGAGAGCCGAGCATACCAGTACAAGGCCCTTCCCTTCGGGCTATCCCTGTCGCCTCGTGTCTTCACCAAGGTCGTAGAAGCAGCCCTTGTACCGTTAAGGGAAGCAGGCATTCGTATCCTCAACTACCTCGACGACTGGCTCATCCTGGCCCAGTCTCGAGCACTGTTGTGCGAACACAGGGATATGGTGCTCAGTCACCTCAGCCGGTTGGGACTTCAGGTCAACCGGGAAAAGAGCAAACTCTCCCCTACGCAGAGGATCTCTTTTCTCGGCATGGAGTTGGACTCGGTCAACCTCACAGCACGTCTCTCAGAGGAGCGTGCTCAGTCAATGCTGAGATGCCTGGAGTCTCTCCAGCGCAAAAGGGCGGTTCCACTGAAACATTTTCAGAGGCTCCTGGGGGCATATGGCATCCTCAGCCGCTATCACGCCACTCGGATTGCTTCATATGAGACCGCTTCAGTGTTGGCTTCACGACCGAGTCCCGAGATGGGCATGGCGCCACGGCACATACCGGGTCTCACTCACCCCGTCCTGCCGTCGCACCTTCAGCACATGGTCGGACCTTGCCTTTCTTCAGGCAGGAGTTCCCCTAGAGCAAGTATCCAGGCATGTTGTTGTTTCAACAGACGCCTCTGCCACGGGCTGGGGGGCCATGTGCAACGGGCACGCAGCCGCGGGGCTCTGGACAGGGCCCCAGCTGCAGTGGCATATCAATTGCCTCGAGTTGCTGGCAGTATGGCTTGCTCTGCGCCGCTTCAGAACGCTGCTACATAAGAAGCATATACTGGTCCGCTCGGACAACACTGCGACCGTTGCGTACATCAACCACCAGGGCGGTCTACGCTCCCGTCGCATGTCGCAACTCGCCCGCCATCTCCTCCTTTGGAGTCAGAAGCATCTGAGGTCGCTTCGCGCCGTTCATGCCCCAGGCGAGCTCAATCGTGCAGCCGACGAGCTCTCACGTCAGCACGCCCTTCCGGGAGAATGGCGACTCCACCCCGAGGTACTCCAGCTGATTTGGAGACGCTTCGGGGACCCTCAGGTAGACCTGTTTGCCTCCCCGGACACGTCTCACTGCCAGTTGTTTTTCTCCCTGTCCGAGGGGACCCTCGGTACAGATGCGCTGGCATGCAGCTGGCCTCAGGCTCGTTTCCCCCAGTGAGCCTTCTCGCACAGACCCTGTGCAAGGTCAGGGAGGACGAGGAGCAAGTCCTCTTGGTGGCGCCTTACTGGCCCAATCGGACGTGGTTTCCAGAACTGATGCTCCTCGCGACAGCCCCTCCTTGGCAAATTCCTCTGAGGAGGGATCTACTTTCTCAGAGAGGGGGCACCCTCTGGCACCCACGCCCAGACTTGTGGAATCTCCACGTATGGTCCTTGGACGGGACGCGGAGGTTCTAAGTGGGCTACCTCCAGCGGTAGTAAACACTATCACTTCTGCCAGGGCTCTGTCTACGAGACAAGCTTACGGGCTGAAGTGGAACCTGTTCGTCAATTGGTGTTCTCCCCGCCGGGAGGACCCCCGTAGATGCCCGATCGCAGTCGTGCTATTGCCGCACATCACGATGCAGTAGATGGTAAGTCTCTGGGGAAACACGACCTGGTCATCAGGTTCCTCAGAGGGGCAAGGAGGCTAAATCCTCTGCGCCCTCACCTGGTACCCTCTTGGGATCTCCCCTCGGTCCTGTCGGCCTTGAGGGGGGCCCCCTTTGAGCCTCTGCAGTCAGTAGAGCTTAAGTTTCTGTCTCTGAAGACAGTGCTCCTCTCGGCATTGGCCACAGTCAAGAGGGTAGGGGACCTGCAAGCATTTTCGATCGACGATTCATGCCTAGAATTCGGGCCGGCTGACTCTCACGTTGTCCTGAGACCCCGGCCTGGATATGTGCCCAAAGTTCCCACCATGCCCATCAGGGACCAGGTGGTGAACTTGCAAGTGCTGCCCCGGGAGGAGGCAGACCCAGCCATTGCTCTGCTCTGTCCCGTTCATGCCTTGCACATCTATGTGGACCGCACGCAGAGCTTCAGGACCTCAGACCAGCTCTTTGTCTGCTTCGGAGGACAGCAGAAGGGAAGAGCTGTCTCCAAACAAAGACTCGCCCACTGGATAGTGGAGGCTATAGTCTTGGCCTATCAGGCCCGGCGCTTACCGTGCCCCCTTGGTGTGAGAGCACACTCTACGAGAGGCGTTGCTTCCTCTTGGGCTTTGGCGCGAGGCGCCTCAATAGCAGACATTTGTAAAGCTGCCGGCTGGGCGACACCTAATACGTTTGCGAGGTTTTACAATCTCCGTATAGAGCCAGTGTCCTCCCGTGTACTTGTCTCGGATGGCCAGTAACACTGGAACCCGCTCGGTGTCAATCACGCTTGCTGCGCCATTCCCCTCTACGGACCGGATATGTGCGCCCTGTTGCTTCTCAGTTCAGTTCCCCACGGCGAACCCTGTTGAAGTTCCTCCCGCACCCTCGGCAGTCAGGTGTGGCGGAGCACCAGTATTCAGCCCTTGTCCCCCTGAGAGAACGGGGTGTGCGCATTCTCAACTACCTCGACGACTGGCTCATACTTGCACAGTCTCGCAGGCAGTTGTCCGCACACAGGGACCTGGTGCTCAAGCACCTCAGCCTGCTGGGCCTTTGGGTCAACTGGGAAAAGAGCAAACTCGTGCCAACGCAGAGGATCTCTTTTCTCGGCATGGAGTTGGATTCGGTCAACCAAACAGCACGCCTCACCCAGGAACGTGCTCAGTCGGTGCTGAACTGTTTCAAGACCTTATCAGGCAGGACGGCGGTTCCACTGAAACTCTTTCAGAGGCTCCTGGGGCATATGGCTGCAGCTTTGGTGACAGTCCCGGTCGGTCTGCTCCATATGAGACTGCTTCAGCACTGGCTCTATGGCCGAATCCCGAGGTGGGCGAGGAAACGCGGTACTCACCGGGTTCAGATTACACCGGCCTGCCGCAAGACCTTCAGGCCGTGGTCAGAAGCTCGTTCCTTCGGGCAGGAGTGCCCCTGGAGCAGTTATCCAGGCATGCTGTGGTATTCACGGATGCCTCGGCCACAGGCTGGGGAGCCACGTGCAACGGGCACGCAGTATCAGGGGTTTGGACGGGTCCCCAACTGCCTTGGCATATAAATTGCCTCGAGTTGCTGGCAGTACACCTTGCCTTGAGCCGTCTCAGAGGGCGCCTTCAGCGCAAGGACGTTCTGGTCCGTACGGACAACCCTGCGACCATTGTGTATATCAACCGGCAAGGCGGTTTACGCTCCCGTCGCATGTCGCAACTCGCCCGCGACCTCCTCCTCTGGAGTCAGAAGCATCTAAGGTCCCTTCGTGCCATCCACATCCCAGGAGTGTTCAATCAGGCAGCCTACGAGCTGTCTCGAGCAGCACTTCCAGGTGAGTGGAGACTCCATCCCCAGGCGGTTCAGCTGATTTGAGGACGGTTCGGAGCTGCTCAGGTCGACCTGTTTGCATCTCCAGAAACCACACACTGCCAGGAGTTCTATTCCCTAACCGAGGCAATGCTCAGCACGGATGCACTGGCACACAGCTGGCCCCGGGGCCTGTGCAAATATGCGTTCCCCCCAGTGAGCCTACGAGCACAGACACTGTGCAAGATCAGGGAGGACGAGGAGCAGGTCTTGTTAGTGGCTCCATATTGGCCCAACAGGACCTGGTTCCCAGAACTCATGCTCCGCGCAACAGCCCCTCCCTGGCCAATTCCTCTGAGTAAGGATCTGCTTTCTCAGAGACGGGGCACCCTATGGCACCCGCATCCGGACCTGTGGAAACTCCACGTATGGTCCCTGGATGGGACGCGGAGGTTCTAGGTGACCTACCCCAGGAGGTAGCACTCACTATCGCTTCAGCATGGGCACCATCCACAAGACGGGCCTATACTCTGAAGTGGAACCTGTTCATCAAATGGTGTTCCTCCCACCAGGAGGACTCCCGGAGATGTTCGATCAGAGCTGTGCTTTCCTTTTTGCAGCAAGAGTTGGAGCGTAGGCTGTCCCCTTCCACCCTTAAGGTTTATGTGGCCGCTATTTCCACTCCCCACGACCCCGTAGAGGGGAAGTCGGTGGGGAAGCACAATCTGGTTGTCAGGTTTCTTATGGCGCTTTTCCACTGCATGGTATGGTACGGTTCGGCACGGCTCGGTACGGTACGGCTCAGTTCGGGTCGGTTTGCGTTTCCACTGCAGTTTAGTACCTCTATAGAGTGGGCGGGATTATTCACGCGACGTTATAATTGCGCCGCCTCTACTGTCGTGAAATCATCGTAAACGCGGCACAAACAAACTCACAACAAAGAAAGGAGACGGAATAGTGTTCTTCATTCTCGGCATGTGGATGTTTTTAACAGCAATGGAGAGGTCTATGAGAATGCTTGGGATTTACCCCCAGCAGCAGAGACTGTGGTGGCAGTGCCACGGGCTGTAGAGGAGGAGTGCAGGTGTGCTGCGTTACTTGATTAGTTAACTATTCATGCAGCGTGTTCTGTAAAGTGAATTATCAATAAACTTTTGAATATTTCAAAATGTACAATGTATCCCTTGTTTTTTTATGTATGTGATGTTTTTTATAATCGTGGCATTAATCATTTGTCTTTTTCAAGAGGTTCATTACGTGCTCATACAATAATACATATTTAATACAGTCTGGAGGTACACTTATTCGATCAGATTATTTTTAATTGAAGCAAAACACAGATACAAAGGTAAAAATATAAACAGAAGACATACTCTGAAAATATAGCAAGTTCAAAAGTATATACATATAGCTTTTTCCTTCGGCGTTGCGCCATCAAGCTCACACTGGATCCGCTCCTCGGCTATCAATGAGAGGAAAGTCTGTACTTCCTCAACAGACAATGAAACAGATAATTTGTGGTTGATGCAAAAAGGTGAGTTTGTTGAAACAAAAGCTGCGTCCGCTCCTTCGCTGGCTGGGCTGATTTAAATCTAGCGGGTCTCATGTCGCAAGTTCAGTGATGCAGTAAGGACGATTCTCTCCGGCCAATCAGTGATCAGCAGAGTTTACACGTCACGTTTTGGCAACGGTACGGATCGCTTGGAACCTCGGCTGAGGTGGTACTAAAAAAGTGCCAGGTGCCAGGTACAGTACCCAGTGGAAAACCCCCCAAAAGTGAACCGTACCGAACCGTACCGTGCCGTACCATGCAGTGGAAAAGCGCCATTAGGGGGGGCAGGAGGTTGAATTCTCCTAGGCCCCCCTCTCTACCCTCTTGGGATTTGGCATTGGTTCTAAGAGCCCTACTAACTGCCCCCTTTGAGCCTTTGCAGTCAGTCGAGTTGAAGTTTCTGTCTATGAAAACCCTACTCCTGACTGCGTTGGCCTCGATCAAGAGGGTGGGGGACCTGCAGGCATTTTCGGTCGACGATTCGTGCCTTGAGTTTGGGCCGGCTGACTCCAGTGCAACACTGAGGCCCCGGCCCGGCTATGTGCCCAAGGTTCCTACCACTCCCTTCAGGGACCAGGTAGTGAACCTGTAAGCGCTGCCCCTGGAGGAGGCAGACCCAGCCCTAGCTTTGCTCTGTCCGGTACTCGCACTGCGACAGTACACGGATAGAGTTTTAGGACCTCAGAACAGCTCTTTGTCTGTTACGGAGGACAGCAGAAGGGGAAGGCTGTCTCCAAGCAGAGGATGGCCCACTGGATAGTGGATACTATCACCTTGGCCTATGAAGCACAAGGTGTGCCCTGCCCGCTCAGGTTGCGTGCTCACTCCACTAGGGGTGTTGCATCATCCTGGGCGCTGGCTCGTGGTGCCGCACTAGCAGACATCTGTAGAGCTGCGGGTTGGGCGACTCCCAACACGTTCGCTAGGTTCTATAGCCTATGTGTCGAACCGGTGTCCTCCTGTGTTCTCACCTCAAACAGGTAGTGGCACTGAGAGGCCCTGTTCAGAGTCGGCTTGCGACGTCCTTAAACGCCTTATTCTCCAGAGTTCCCTAACCGGGCAAACCCTGTCGAGTCCTCCAGCACTCCGGCGTCCATATGTGACGGAGCGTACCGCGCCAGGCCTTTCAGCCAATGAATTCTTGAAATCTGGTATATATCTGAATTCTTGTATATAAAACATCAGATTTAATGTATTCACTTAGAGAATTTGTAAGCTGTTGAATTTTATTCAACTCTTGTGGGTTTATGAATAAGAGGAAAACAATAACTAGGGCAAAGAATATTGAGAGACCTACAGTAAGGTTATCAAATGTATCGGAACGGGTATGTTATTGTGACGAAGAATAATTATTTTGTCTTTTGCATAAACTCCGTCCGTCTCAGCTATCGTTGAAGACTTGTCCGTCTGTCTTTTGTGGGCAGGTTTTTGATTGAATAAAGTGTTTTAAGGAGTGCAAAATGCATTAGTTTAATAGTATTTGATAAATTATGTTTGTATTGAAACGGCTGTTTAATAGGTTTTTAATGTTTTAATGCTCCTGTTTAACTGTATTACGTTCAACATACTGTAAATAAACCGGTTAAATGAGCACAGAGTATTATTTTAATTAATTCTGTGTTAGCAAACAGTACGTTCTTCAGTGGTTCTTTGTGTGATTTCATAATAAACACATCTAAATTGATAACAGACTATTATCTTTTATATTAAAACTGAATAAAAACGTTAAGTAACACACAATAGTGTAAAACACGACCCGAAATATCACGTTAATGTGTCGTCAAGTCAAGTGTATGTCACTATCTTGACATACACTGACAAACACCCTATCTTTATTGTCATCCCGCTACATCTGTGGACATACAGTGGGACGAGATGTCGTGCCACACTGGACCACGGTGCTACATGAATACAGATATACAACACAAAGTAAAACAGTATAAACCTATACACAACTAACCTACTGTCAGCTTTGACTATACAGATGCTATATATATAAAAATGGTTACCTATAAATAATCTAAAAATACAAACTGTACAACTGTGCAGATGACTCAAATACTGTACATGTGCAAAAAGAGAGACATTCAAGCAGCTGGCTGAGGAACGGTGTAGGGTGATTTGCGGTGCACGGGCCTGTAAACATGCATATATCAGTCGTATATTACAATCAGTCTTTTGTGGGGTTATGTACACACAGTAGTGTGTGAAAGTGTCTAGTGCGAGTAGAGGAGCGTGTGTTACTACAGGTGGCTTGTACAGGCCCACTCACCTGTGTGTGTAGCACACTTAAATTGCACAAAAATAAAAGTTTGACAGTTGTTTTCCTGTGATTTCCTGTGATCATCCGTCCTTTTACACACGTTTTGTGCACTATTGATTTTAAGAGCGTCTGATTTATCGTTCGAGCGGATTGTGTTTTAAAGTTGTTAAGTCAAATCAATGATTTTATAAGACCTGTTCATTCTTTCTACAGACTTATACTTCAGACGTGTAGATCTCGCAAAAATGGGGTTTGTAACATCGCAATGCGAAAGAAGCGTATACTTCGTAAAAAGCGTTGGTAATACAGGTCTTTCTATATAGGGTATCCGAACGTACGTATAACCAGAAGTCTGACGATTTAGAGATCTGTCGCGTATAGACCGTTTTGGATATGGATCCGTGGCAACCATGTTTGTAGTCTGAGGTATATGCTGAGTATTGTAGTTCGCTGACCTGAAAGGCCTGCAACATTTGTACGACAGCGTTTGTATCTTTGTGAAAACGAAAATATTTGTTAAAATAATTGTTAAAAATGTATAAGAAGAACATGCTTATGGTAAACAGACTTGACGTGTATATGTCGAAATTGACCATCCCATTGTTGCGTCATTTCGTGAAATAGCATAACGATTTGATGTTGTGTGTGTGTGTTGGCATGTTTATGTGGTTTACGAGGACACAAATTTGTATAATTTTTAGGTGATTTATGAGGACATTTTCAGTGTCCCCATAATTTAAAACGCTTATAAATCATACAGAGTGAGTTTTTTTGAGGGAAAATAGAAATGCACCGTCTCCTGTGAGGGCTAAGTTTAGGTGTAGGGTAGGTGTAGGGCAATAGAACATACAGCTTGTACAGTATAAAAACCATTACGCCTATGGAAAGTCCCAGTAAACCATAAAAAACTTCATGCGTGTGTGTGTGTGTGTGTGTGTGTGTGTGTGCGTGCGTGCGTGCATGTGTGTGTGTGTGTGTGTGTTCTTGAAATCAAATCTTAAGAAAAAAGTCAGTCAGTCATTCCTGGAGAACGCTTGTCGTGTTATACGTTTGCTTCACGACATGTTTCGTTGTGTTAGCCAACTCTGCGTGTCTTCGTCTAACTGAACGTGTCCAGTATTTTTAAACACTGTTAGGTCACACGTATATTTTCTAGTTTCATCGCACACTATAAGTAGAACTTTTAGTTATTTGGTCGTTAGCACGTCCAGAGTTTTACTGTTGTGCTATAACTCATTTTCTGCCGCGGACGCACTTAGTGTTAGAATGGTTCGAAATGGTTCCAGGCTTGTTTTAGGAGAGTACACTCGGTCTGTCGATCAAGTTTTACGCGTCATTGTTTACATTTTCTACAGTTAAACAGCTCAATGAGCTCTTCCAGCATCTATAGTTGCGATGATGCATAAATTGAATGCGTTATAGAGTTTCAGCTACAGCTGAATGATCAAACCAAGTTAAACCATGATGAACATTTTTCCCAGAATGATGATGAGAATTCTCAAAAACTAACCGGTCGATATAAGGAAACATACATTTTACAAAAACATTTAAACAACTATAGGATACATTTAAACACACTTGTGTGTTTGAAATTTTAAATGTTTAAATTTTACCTGTCCAAAATTCCAAGTTCTGGTACCAATCTGTTGCTCAGTTCCATAGTAGAGTTTCCCCATATCATTCAGTACACACTCAGCCCTCTCTGCCTCATTATTCATGAACACACCGTCATCTGATGAGAGCAGAAAAAGAGAAAGCTTAAATTATATTTTCATTATTCAGTGATAGACACCCACAGTGTCCTCTTATTTACTCTCTCTTCAGATAATATCTTTGCACCAAGGGTTGAACAGCATGTAAATGTCATTTTCAGGAGTGTCTGGTGAAGTGGCCTTTCCCGCTGGGCAGTTTGTTCCTACATTGAGTTTGTACCGTCAAATACAAGCAGATGGAAGGGAATAAACCGCCAATCTTATTGTGGTTTTTGCCTGTTCAATGATTTTTGCCTCCCAGGCTTCTTTTCTGAATTCCGACACCAGTGGTACAATCACAAAATTGTCCTTGCGTAATGGTAAGACATTTCCTGCAAAACACATACAAATATGTACATTTTTCATCAGACAATCAGAGATGGCTGGTGTGGCAGGTGTAAACAGGATCTTGCTTAAGAACAAGATCACAACAGAAAGGACAGTAAAGCCATGACTAACCCAGTCTCAGCTCCAGGTGAAGTTGGTCTCTGTTTGGAACAAAGAGTCGAGAGAGCTCAATAGACATCTGGAAACACTGTCCTCTACGGACGATCAGATGATGAAGAAAGCATCTGTGTGATGCTCCTGTTGATTCTGTCCTTTCCTGGTCTTGATCAGATCAATAGAACGTACCTGCAGTACGGCACCTAAAATCAGCCATTTAAGGAAAGTTTATTAAGACAAACTGAAAAAACATTAAAGTCTGAAGATTATTTAGGCCTTAAGTGTTGACAAATCAATCTGTATGCTGATTTCGGGTTCATGTGCTCCTGATCAGATGTTTCCTAGAATGCATTTAAATGTATTTAAAAAGATAAGAGTGAGATAGCATGCAACCATTGTGAAACATATAAAAACATCACAAGTCAGAACAGGCTTAAGGAATGTCAGTTGGTGGATGTACTAGATACAGTTAAATTATTTTGTTGTTTATAACAGTACAAACTAATTTTACAATACTACAATAACAGTATATCAGCTTTGTCAGTGTAACATAATGGCGATCACACCTTGTTAATATGTACAAATGAGATGTATTGCTCTTACCAGCTTTTACGTGTAGATTCATGAAAAATAAAAACAGAGAAATATTATTTAAACTTTCTGCTAAACAAAGTTAACAGTTTTTTATTTTTACTATTCATTTTGGTGTAGTTTTCTCAGAAAGAATTGTACATTTTCAAACTCAAAATCCAAACTGATAACACTTGTAACACTACTAGACAATCATTCAATTCAATCAAATCAGATCTCATGCTTTCATTACAGTTACAGTACATACATTTTCAGTCCACATAATCATTAATTATGTGGAAGCCTTTCGCTTCCGGCTTCACTAATGCTCTTGCTTATTGCTCTGCGCTTTTCTCCCTATTGTTGTACTTTTCTCAGATCTCTCTAAGATTTTAACTTCTGCAGATCAGCACAGTGCTCAAACAACACAGTTTTGGGAAAAAAATAAGTCTTTTTGCATCCCACTGCCAGCAGCTTACATTATGGAGACGAGAAAACACCGCTGTCTACATCCAAATAGATGATAGAAAATGCCTCTCGTGGAATCTACATGCTGCATGAACTGCCACAGACTTCTACAAAGGATTGTGCTTCTTGAAACAAAGTTACTTGCTGGACTTCCGAAACAGGTGGAACACACAGTAGATCATCATCACGGACCCCCTCAGCATACAGCCAGTGAGTCCAGTAAATCTAGCGAATCTCAACAGTTTAAAACAAGTGTGGAGGAACAAGCCGAACTGATCGACAGACTAATCAGTGGCACAATCAGGGAGCGAGACCCAAACGCACTCGAGACATCAGATTGTCACCAGAGTATCGCGTATTGCTGCCATAGCATCCTCTACCCCAGATACGGCTATAACAAGACTTATAAACACTGGTATTCTACAACCCCCTATACATCTTGAGAACAGATTCAAAGCATTAATTAATGTGGGTGAGGAATCCCAGAATGTGTCTAAACATGGATCGAATCAGCCAGCAGCTAACATTGCTACTAACAGTAGCTCGAGGTCAAGCAGACAGCGACACTCAGCTCAGAGCGCAGCCGATTCCAGGACTCTGATAGTAGGTGACTCTATTATCAGAAACATCAGTAGCAGCACTACAACGACATGCTGCTTTCCTCAAGCAGCCGTCTCTGATGTGAACAAGGAACTTCCGAACATTCTGATGAAGCACAAGACTGCAAATAGAATTATCATCCATGTGGGAAAGAATAATATTTGGAAAAAGCAGTACTCCTTAAAAAGGATTTCACTGAACTCTTTGAAACACTTCAAAGACTTGGAAGTTCAGTCGTTCATCAGTGGACCACTTCCAGCAAGGGGAACGAACATGTTTTCACGGCTGCTTGGGCTGAATACATAGCAACAAAGATCATGCGGTATAAAAGGAGTCAACTTCATCGACAACTTCAATATTTTCTGGTGCAATAGACACATTTTTTAACTTGATGGCCTCCACCCAAACAAACTTGGTGCAAGAGTGCTAAAGGACAATATATATCCAATCCACTCAGCCTGAATGGCACACACACACCTGGACAGAGTATGAGTGAACACAGGACTTCATATCAGCTTCAGAGTCATCATGTGGTTGACACATCTCACAAGGACACTGATAACACCATGCAGCCAAAACAACCACTGCTCATGGACATCCCGGTTGAGCCCTGCCCACAGAGCTCATCACAAACAGATTGTGACGTACTTCAACAGCTCCAAGACTCAGCACTCAAAGAAGACTTTCTGGAGAAAAGGCAGGGAAGCCAGGACAACATTTCAAAGCCACCAGAAACACCAGAGCCAGAGCACCCTCATCAGACACATTATCTCTCTCTCCAACATCTCCACTTCTAAGCTTCTTACAGAAAATTGAGGAACTGGTGTATGCTGGTACCAAACTCTCCCAATCCTTCGCTGCAAGCCCCCAGATATCAACAAAAAAAACGGCGGGATCCCCAACCACCAAAGACTGTAGACCCAGCTCTTCCTCCTCCTCCTGTGAGAGCTCTCTGACCGCTGCCACAACGCCAAGGCCCAAACCCTCCTCCATCAGCTGTAAGTGGACCAAAAACAACTGATAACAGCTCTCAAATATATATGTAGGATCCCCGCTATATTAGCAGCAACATTCACAAATGTTTACAGAACAAGCAGGAATCCAGTGTGCCTGCAGTCTCCTCTATTCCTTTTTTTATCACGTGATAGAAAGTCTAATGCCTTCTCAAGCCGTATGGCTGACCCATCAAATCTGCGGCCTGTAATGCATCAGTCTAAGATTGGTGTAAACACTAAATGTAATTCCATCAAATTAGCATTTTTAAGCATTCTCTCACTAGAAAAAAAATACTTTCTGATCAATGATTTAATAGCCACAAACAACCTAGATTTTATGTTTCTTAAACATGGCTAGAAGACAGTCCTAAATGAAACAGCCCCTCCTAACTTCAATTTCCCAAGTGTTTGCAGGACTGTTAGGAGAGGTGGAGGTGTAGCTGCTCTTTTTAAAGATGTTTACCAATGCAAGCATGTGTCATTTGATCAGTACTTGTCTTTTGAATACCTTGGTATTGTGCTGAAAGGTGCTCCACGCATTCTGTTTATCATTATTTATCATTAAAATACTCTCTAGCCTTTGTTGAAGAGTTCACAGAACTGTTATCAATGATTTCCTCAGAGTTTGACTGTTGTAATGATAACATATAATATATATATTGTTATAAGGGAAACAGGTCAATTTAGCTTCTTCCTGAAGTATAGATCTGTGGGTCAAGGAAGACTTGAGTCAAGAGGACTGAAGCCCTGTGAGTCTAGAGACGTCTAACTTGAGGCTCTGAGATCAAGGCCACCGAAACAACAGCTACAAAGCATTTACTTGAGCCCCCAGAATCTATTTGGTTCATCTATGGAAGTTATGCCAGAGACTATTCCAGCTGGTCATGTCAAGCTTTCAGAAGTTGTTCATGCCAGTCAAGCCTAATGAGATTCTTCCTGTCTGTAATGTCACATCCACAGAAGATGTTCCTGTCAAGTCCCCAGAGATCACTACTGTTTGTCATGTCACATCCACAGAAGATATTTCTGTCAGTCATGTCTAGTCCCAAGATCTCCCTCCTGTTTGTCATGTAATGTCCACAGAAGATGTTCCTGTCAGTCATGTCCAGATAACTCCTGTTTGTCAAGTTAAGTCCATGAAAGATATTCCCTTCAGTATGTCAAGTGACATTGCCTGTTGAGTCCACAGAAGTGGTTCCTGCCAGTCGTGTTCATGGAGACCATTCCTATTTGTCAAGTCACACCTTCAGAGGTCGTCCCTACCTGTCCCCTCTGACCATATAAAGTGTCATGCCTACAGAGGCTGTTCCTGCCAGTTGGGTCATGGCCGTAGACTGTGTTCCTGCCTGTCAAGTTATGGCCATATAAAATGTTCCTGTCTGTCTGTTATGCCCTCGGAGGTCATCCGTGCCAGTTGGGTCATGGCCATAGAGATTGTTCCTGTCTTGTCAAGCCCTCAGATGTGGTTCCCACCTGTCATGTCTGGGCCATATAAAATGTTCCTGCCTGTCATGCCTGCAGAGGTTTTTCCTGCCAGTTGGGTCATGGCCATAGACGGTATTCCTGCCAGTCATGTTATGGCCATATAAAATTTTCCTGTCTTTCCTGTTATGCCTCAAAGGTTGTCCCTGCCAGTTGGGTCATGGCTATGAAGATTGTCCCTGTTTGTCTTGTCAAGCCTACCGAGGTTGGCCCTGCTAGTCTAATTGCCCACTGAGACCATACCAGACCAGCTTTCGGTTGTGTCTGACAAGTCCCTCAGAGGAGTTTCCTGTCAGTTTTGTCATGCCCTAGAAGATTGATCCTGTTTGTCTTGCTAAGCCCACAGAGGTTGTTCCTGCTGGTCAAGTTCCACTCACTGAGATCATACCAGACCAGCTGTCTGCTGTTTCTGACGAGTACTTCAGCGGATGTTCCTGCTAGTGAACTTGTGCCCACTGATGTCATACCAGACCAGCTATCTGCTGCTTCTGATGAGTCCCTCAGAGAGTGTTCCTGCTAGTCATGTTCCACTAGTGGAGGCTGGCCCTGAGCATACTGCTCCCCCTGTCATGATCTCTGAAGATGTTCCCGTACAGCCTGCTCCAGCCCCATACTAACTGTTTGTGACTGACTTCAAAAAGCCCCGACCCACCCCTCCACCACTGCCTGCACTACCATCCTGCAACTACAGTCTGTTTGGTAGAGTTGGACACCAGGAGGTGTCCATTTGGGAGGGGGGTGGTTTCAGGGTTCTGCCCTGGCACACTGTTTGTCTTGTGTTTGTTCTTGTTTGTTGTCTTGTGTTAGCACATGGCTTTGTCTGCCATGTGCTTCTCTATCCCATCCTCTTTAATCTTAATCACACCCTCTTGTTAGCCCTTGTTAGTGTAATTGCTTTCACCTGTTCCTCAGCCTTTTCCATCTGCCTGGCCTTGCCGCTTACTCTACTGCTATTCTGCTAGTTGATGTCCAGGATATCCCAGTGGTGTTCCCTAGCTGTCTCTCTGTTTACTCTGTTCTTGTCGTTGAATCACATGCAAACTTCACTACCCTCTTGTATCTTTGTTTTGTAATAAATCCTTGACACTCACTCTGCAATAAGGTCCTCCTTCCAAATCCCTGACAAAAGAACCAAATTGCCTATCAGAGCTATGCTGATGATAACCAGATTTACCTAGCCTTATCTCCAAATGACTATAGCCTCTGCCAATGTATTGATGAAATTAACAGTTGGAAATGGCAGAACCTTCTTCGGTTAAACAAGGAGAAAATATGTCATTGCATTTGGAAACAAAGATTAAGTTCTTAAGGTGAATGTATACCTTGAAAGTCAAGAATCTTGGGGTGATTCTGGAGACAGTCCTTAGTTTTAGTAGTCATGTCAAAGCAGTAACTAAATCAGCATTCTATCATCTCAAAAACATTGCAAGAATTAGATGTTTTGTTTCCAGTCAAGATTTGGATAAACTTGTTCATGCTTTCATCACCGGCAGGGTGGATTATTCCAAAGAAGACCATTAGACAGCTGCAGCTCATCCAGAACGCTGCTGCAAGGATTCTGACTAGAACCGGAGAACCTGAAAATCTGAGCATATCACACCAGTCACTAGATAGATAGATAGATAGATAGATAGTAGGTAGTAGGTAGATAGATAGATAGATAGATAGATAGATAGATAGATAGATAGATAGATAGATAGATAGATAGATAGATAGATAGATAGATAGATAGATAGATAGATAGATAGATAGATAGATAGATAGATAGATAGATAGATAGATATATGGATGTTTGCAGTTCTTGTTCCTGGATGTATCTGAAGGATGTATGTTCCTGTTTGTTAACAGAGTAACTGCACCAAAACGGCTTGAACTCAAGTCTGGAAGGAATTATATGATGCTTCTCTCCTGAGCAGTCATGGTGTATATATGCACATCTTCATCTCCACCCCATTCACAGCTCAGAGCTCAAGAGTGTGAAAAATAGCCTGTATCATGACAGAGAGAGTGTAGCGTTTAGTATGAATCTCACCAGGCATTTGTAACACCTTATTTAAATATGGCAATCTTTACAGCGTGACTTAAACTAAGGTTGGTCACACTTGTAAGGAGGAGTAATTAGAGTTAATGACAGCATAGAATAATCATTGTGTCTGCGTGAGTGTGAGTGTGTGTGTGTGTGTGTGTGTGTGTGTGTGTGTGTGTGTGTGTGTGTGTGTGTGTGTGTGTGTGTGTGTGTGTGTGTGTGTGTGTGTGTGTGTGTGTGTGTGTAAATATACATTTATATTTAAATATATATATATATGTATATATAAAGGTATCATTTTTTGTTGCATTACAGTAATTAAAAAATATATTTTTTTTATTTGGCAGTAAACTGTGCTTAGTTAAATGAAATTGTCTTAAAAATAGGTGGATTTTTTTTTCTTTTTTGTCTCACATTTGATCTCTAAATACAAAGGAAGACATTCTAAATTAAATTTTAATTTTAATTTTAAGAACACGAATATTTTAGCGTGTTTGCAAAAATGTTTTTTGTTTAATTCAAATGAAAAAATAATGAACTACCGTGTGTGTGTGTGTGTGTGCGAGTGTCTGTGGCGTGTGTGTGTGCGCGCGAGTGTCTGTGTGTCTACAATACGCGCTACAAAGTCCCAATCTGAATCAAATGATTTGCGATCCGCGCTCCCGAAGTTCAGATCTGAATCAAATGATTTGCGATCCGCGCTCCCGAAGTTCAGATCTGAATCAAATGTTTTGCGATCCGCGCCCCCGACGTCCCGATCTGTGTGTGCGCGTGTAAGTGTGTGTGTGTGTGTGTGTGTGTGTGTGTGTGTGATAGTATATAGGTATATTTTTTTGTTGCATTACAGTAATTAAAACATATATTTTATTTATTTATTTGGCAGTAAACTGTGCTTAGTTAAATGAAATTGTCTTAAAAATAGGTGGATTTTTTTCTTTTTTTCTCACATTTCACCTCTAAATACAAAGGAAGAAATTCTAAATTAAATGTTCATTCTATGTTTAAGAACACGAATATTTTTGCATGTTTGCAAAAATAGTTTTTGTTTAATTCAAATGAAAAAATAATGAACTATCATATGTGTGTGTGTGTGTGTGTGTGTGTGTGTGTGTGTGTGTGTGAGTTTGTGTCTACAATACGCGCTACAAAGTCCCGATCTGAATCAAATGATTTGCAATACGCGCTCCGAAGGTCCCATCTGAATCAAATGATTTGCGACAAAATTATTTGCGATCCGCGCTCCCGAAGTTCAGATCTGAATCAAATGATTTGCGACAAAATTATTTGCAATACGCGCTCCGAAGTTCCCATCTGAATCAAATGATTTGCGATCCGCGCTCCCGAGGTTCAGATCTGAATCAAATGTTTTGCGATTCGCACCCCCGAAGTCCCGATCTGTGTGTGCGCCTCTAAGTGTGTGTGTGTATATGTCTGGGTGAGTGTGTGTGTGTTTGTGTGTGTGTGTTTGTGTGTGTGTACATATACAAATGCACACACATACACATTTGATGTATATATATATATATACAAAAAAAGTATACCGATATACTATATATATATATATATATATATATATAGTATATCGGTATACTTTTTTGTTGCAATAGAATATTTAAAATATATGTTTTATTTATTTATTTGGCAGTAAACAGTGCTTAATTAAATGAAATTGTCTTAAAAATAGGTGGAATTTTTTTTCTTTTTTTCTCACATTTCATCTCTAAATACAAAGGAAGAAATTCTAAATTAAATTTTCATTCTATTTTTAAGAACACGAATATTTTTGCATGTTTGCAAAAAAAGTTTTTGTGTAATTCAAATGAAAAAATAATGAACTACCATGTGTGTGTGTGTGTTCGCGAGTGTCTGTGACGTGTGTGCGCGAGTGTCTGTGTGTCTACAATATGCGCTCCAAAGTCACGATCTGAATCAAATGATTTGCGATCTGCGCTCCCAAATGATTTGCGATCCGCACTCCCGAAGTTCAGATCTGAATCAAATGATTTGCAATCTGTGCTCTCGAAGTTCAGATCTGAATCAAATGATTTGCGATCCGCGCTCCCGAAGTTCAGATCCGAATCAAATTATTTGCGATCCCGACTCCCGAAGTTCAGATCTGAATCAAATGATTTGCGATTCGCGCTCCCGAAGTTCAGATCTGAATTTATTGATTTGCAACAAAATGATTTGCGATACGCGCTCCGAAGTTCAGATCTGAATCAAATGATGAGACAAAATGATTTGCGATACGCGCTCCCGAAGTTCAGATCTGAATCAAATTATTTGCGACAAAATGATTTGCGATAAGCGCTCCCAAAGGTCAGATCTGAATCAAATAATTTGTGATCCGCGCTCCCGAAGTTCAGATCTGAATCAACTGATTTGCGATCCGTGCTCCCGAAGTTCAGATCTGAATCAAATGATTTGCGACAAAATGATTTGCGATACCCGCTCCCAAAGTTCAGATTTGAAACAAATGATTTGCGACAAAATGATTTGCAATACGCACTCCCGAAGTTCAGATCTGAAACAACTGATTTGCGCTTCGCGCTCCCGATGTTCAGATCTGAATCAAATGATTTGCGATAGGCGCTCCCAAAGTTCAGATCTGAATCAAATGATTTGCGCTCCGCGCTCCCGATGTTCAGATCTGAATCAAATGATTTGCGATACGCGCTCCCGAAGTTCAGATCTGAATCAAATGATTTGCAATCCGCGCTCCCGATGTTCAGATCTGAATCAAATGATTTGCGATCCGCGCTCCCGAAGTTCAGATCTGAAACAAATGATTTGAGATCCGCGTTCCCGATGTTCAGATCTGAATCAAATGATGAGACAAAATGATTTGCGATCCGCGCTCCCGAAGTTCAGATCTGAATCAAATGATTTGCGATCCGCGCTCCCGAAGTTCAGATCTGAATCAAATGATTTGCGATCCGCGCTCCCGAAGATCAGATCTGAATCAAATGATTTGCGATCCGCGCTCCCGAAGTTCAGATCTGAAACAAATGATTTGCGATCCGCGTTCCCAATGTTCAGATCTGAATCAAATGATGAGACAAAATGATTTGCGATACGCGCTCCCGAAGTTCAGATCTGAATCAAATGATTTGCGATCGGCGCTCCCGAAGTTCAGATCTGAATCAAATGATTTGCGATCCGCGTTCCCGATGTTCAGATCTGAATCAAATGATGAGACAAAATGATTTGCGATCCGCGCTCCCGAAGTTCAGATCTGAATCAAATGATTTGCGATCCGCGCTCCCGAAGTTAAGATCTGAATCAAATGATTTGCGATCCGCGCTCCCGAAGTTCAGATCTGAATCAAATTATTTGCGATCTGCGCTCCCGAAGTTCCCGTCTGAATCAAATGAATTGCGATCCGCGCTTCCAAAATTTCAGATCTGAATCAAATTATTTGCGACAAAATTATTTGCGACAAAATGATTTGCGATACGCGCTCCCGACGTTCAGATCTGAATCAAATGATTTGCAACAAAATGATTTGCGATATGCGCTCCGAAGTTCCCATCTGAATCAAATAATTTGTGATCCGCGCTCCCGAAGTTCAGATCTGAATCAACTGATTTGCGATCCGCGCTCCCGAAGTTCAGATCTGAATCAAATGATTTGCGGCAAAATGATTTGCGATATGCGCTCTGAAGTTTCCATCTGAATCAAATGATTTGCGATACGCGCTCCCGAAGTTCAGATTTGAAACAAATGATTTGCGACAAAATGATTTGCGCTGCGCGCTCCCGATGTTCAGATCTGAATCTAATGATTTGCGCTCCGCGCTCCCGAAGTTCAGATCTGAATCAAATGATTTGCGATCCGCGCTCCCGAAGTTCAGATCTGAATCAAATGATTTGCAATCCGCGCTCCCGAAGTTCAGATCTGAATCAAATGATTTGCGATCCGCGCTCCCGAACAAAATAAAATCAAGCTTATTGTCGAACAGAACAAATAGTTTCATTGTTATTAAAATAAAAATATATATATATATATTAATATGACCAAATGCTCATTTCTTAATTAAAATTCTGATGGTAATTATATGTATTGTTTACAAAATAAAATGTTGTATGTACCAAACACCACCTTTTACAGAATATTCACCATACTTTATTATCCAACACAATGTGCAATACTTTACTGGAGGATACAGCATAAAGACAGCTGAAGTAGCATATTACGACAAAACATATTCAAGAGAAATAAAAATGGGTTGTTAAAACCATATTGTATTATTCAGGTCACAACCCAAATGTATAGATGGTAAAATGTCTTGAGCATCATAGAATCACATTCAGTTTCCTTATCAGAGCTCTCCTGGTTTTCTTCCTCCTGCTTGCTTGTCCATGTCCCCATCACAATCTTCTTAAATGTCAT
Organism: Schizopygopsis pylzovi; assembly: GCA_027422435.1. NCBI lineage: Eukaryota > Metazoa > Chordata > Actinopteri > Cypriniformes > Cyprinidae > Schizopygopsis > Schizopygopsis pylzovi. The sequence goes on along the minus strand of JAPDDL010000115.1, from coordinate 1,766 downwards.
GAACAATTTGCAGTTGTTATCCAGCAGCCTACACTACAACTCATGCACAAAAGACGAGACCAAATTAAAACCAAATCACTTTATTGTCACAATACCATGAACGCAAGAGTACAGGTGGTGAAAGTCTTTTGTGCAAACTCAGCAGCATGACAGTATGGATGACAAATATTGAATATATATGCAACACATATACATGTATACATATGGACTCAATACATGTAGGGAACAATATATGGTAAATATTATACTATGCAGAGAGCATGAAATGAAAACAATAATTAACACAATCACAGTACACATTAGGGCTGCACGATATCTTGCATGAGAGTGTCATGCGCATCTCGTCAGTAAAGCCGGTTCTGTGATGATTAATACATCACCTCAGCGATGAATCGCCTGCAATATTGAACGTGATATTGCGTAGCTTGTCTGTGAACTACGGCTCTGTGTATTAAATGCCGCTCCATTTGATAAGAGGAGATGGAGATTTATTAATCATCACAGAACCGGCTTTACTGATGAGATGCGCATGCAATATATGGTGCAGCCCTAGTATACACATACCTTTGCAGTGCAGTACCGTATGAATTAGTGCAAACAGAATGTCAGGCTGCAGAATAACAGTGAGTCCAGTCAGTGTTAGTGACAGAGTGCAGTACACATGAGGTTGGTGGGGTGCGTGTGTGGTGTTACTGGTACGAGTTCAGTTCAGTCTGATTGCCTGTGGAAAGAACTTGTCTTAGCTGCTGGTGCGTGTTCTGCTTATGGTAACAGTGTAAGCAGTCCATGGTTCGGGTGGCTGGAGTCTCTGATGGTCCTCTGTGCTTTCCTCACACACCACCTGGTGTAAATGTCCTGGAGGGACAAAATAATTCAGGGTGTTGTAAATCAATAAACGATATATAATATTATTTATAACTGTTGCACTGGACTTACCATTGATTCCTGTTGAATGTTGTTGGAGGTATGGGCCAAAAGAATCCCTTCACCGCTACCTTCCAGTTGTTCAGTTGTGAAGTTTCTTTAACATCTGAGCTGTCGCAGTAGAGCTGTTCATGAATGCAGTCTTCACAGCGTGGGTTCAGACAGTAGTGCAGCACTTGGTGGCCATTGCATTGATATCTTCATCAACTGGCTTCATCCTCCTTCAAACAAACAGACAAAACAATATGCCAACAATAACTCTAGAGAAATAGTGTTGGTGAATACAGGTGCGAGTGTCAGTACTCAGCATATTCAGTCATTTTCTTCCCAAATCCCAGAAATGATGCACAGCTGATTTAATCATTCTAGCAGCTATGAAAAGATGTGAAAAATGATAACTGCTGACTTGAAGAGTCCTTTGAGAGATAAACGTCAAATGTTGTACAACATTAACTGCATTTCTCGAATACAGACATACCAATGGAAATGTGCAAATGTTTAGCTCTCTATCTTTTCTGTTTGGGCACAAGAAGACCCCATTCCTTCCCCGTTCCCAACAGGACTGGTTTGACTGGCCTGCTGTGATTGATTTTCTTTGTGTTTTTGGTCTTCCATTTTGGCTGTAAAACAAGAAAATATCTATTGACCCCATGTTTAATTACTGATGTTGGCTAAACATAGAAGTTAAGACAGATATAATTAAGTTAATTCACTAAAATATACCGGTCATAGGATTTGATTAATAAATATTGATTATAATTTTATACAAACCTTACCTGGCGAGGACTCATTGTGACAAGAACTTGCTGACCTTCACTAGACGCCTTCAGTTGATAAAACTG
>JAPDDL010001043.1:7500-22606 GCA_027422435.1 Schizopygopsis pylzovi | reverse complement strand
AGGCCTTTGGGAATGGGATGGGATATGGCAATCGTGCCAGCACATATCTGCATCTACCTGGTGGAAAGGACTTTGTGGGTCTGAGGCCCTTGCACCTGTAGCCTATATCATCCTTCAAATCCCACCAACATCAGCCGCCTCTGAGCGCAACTGGTCACTGTTTGGGAACATACACACAACGGTTGGCAACAGGCTCACGAATGCAAGCGTTGAGAAACTAGTGGCCATCCGGGCAAACCTACGGCTCTTTGAGCCTGACACAGAGCCATCCTCTACAAGGCTGGACAGTGACACCGAAATCAAGTCAGATGTTGATGAAGCAGACATGGAGGATGTAGATAAGGTCCAGGAAGAAGCCAATGAGACCTGAATAGATTAAGAGGAAAAATGCAGAAACCAGAGACTTAAGAGATAATGCTTTCATTTCAATATTGATTGGGACTTTTTTGAAAGGAGAAGGGTGGGGAATGCTTTCGTTTTAAAGCAAACATAAGGAAATATGTATTTTTTAGTTAATTCAACATGTATGTTTTTGTGTTGCTCAATGAAAGAATTAATAAACGTTCTAATTACAATTAAATCAAAGTCAAAAAATGTCATTTGTGCATTAGTTTGCTAGCATGTCAGCTTATGACCAAACTAAATGTTTGTTTGTATACAGTTTATGTGAATTCCCCCAAATGTCTAAAATAATTTCCCATAAATTTCTGTAAAGTTTCCAACTTGAAATATTTTCAAAATTCCCGAGATGAAGTTCCCATGGAAATTTTCTGGAAATGTACCCGAAATGTTCCACCCCCTTTGCAACCCTGGTCATAAATGTTCCTGGTTTTTGCTCAGGAGCTGTATGTGGCCTTCAACAGCATCTCAGATCTGAGTCCAGTCAGTTTGCTGGAGGATCTGGAGCTGCTGGATCTGGAGGAGAACGAGGTTGAAGATCTAGCTCAGTTGTGGTATTTGGGCTGTTGTGTGAAGCTCAGGACACTTTCACTGGAAGGAAACCCTGTGTGCACCTGTCCCGCTCCAGGAGTCTCTGAGGTACATGAAGGGTTTATGGCAGCCGGTGGAACAGAGCATGAGAGCGATGAGACTCTGCTTCTCTGTGGTCGAGCAGACTAATGGTCCTGACAGATAACGATGTCTCCACATAGCCCATTATATCACAATGACTTGTTTTTGAGCACTTAAGTGTAATGTTGCCCCACCTCATCCATTACACAAACAACACGATAATACATTTGATGTTAGAGAACTGAAACAGACAAGAGAAATGATTGATATGAAGGTTGGTGCTAATGCATTTCCAGCTAACAAAAATATGCTCTGAGAACATTTAGCTAACATCACATTAAGATGTTCTCTATCATAGGTTCACTTACGCTGCGTGAAAGCTCTTCACGCTTTGGGAACGCCCTCTGGCGTGCCGATTGTCTGAAGCCCTTATAGAATCACGCCAATCCATTGGCTGATGGCGCGACGCCGCCCCTGACGCACTCACGTCGTCAGCTTATACCGGCGAAAGCGCCATCTACTCCTCAGATTTCTCTGCCTTCACGAAGCGGCCATACTGCCCTTCTGTTGCGATTTTTCTGGCCCAATTTTACATACTTCGGACACGAATTCTCCGTTTGCACTTCGGCAACTGCTTACAGTGGAACTTTGTTCTCCTCGCGGTGAAGTGCCATGGAATATCGCCGTTGTCAACCGCTGTGTGCTCGATTTATTGTGAGCGATGACCCGCACAGTAAGTGTGTTAAAGTGTGTTTGGGGTTCCCCTCCGGGAACATCGAGCTGCGTCGAAACGCTAGGGGAACGCCATCAGCGTTGTCCAGCTCTGAATCATATGTGTAATCAGTCAAAATTGACGGCCAGACGTCAGGTGCGGTGACGTCATGACCAGGATGCTTAAAAGCACGTCATGTGCGGCCGGCGCCAGCTTTTTGTCATTCAGCAAAGCTCTCTGTGTGTGTCAGTCGAATGTGTTCTGTGAGTCTGTTACTATCAAGATAGGCAAAGAAAGACTAGAAGCAGACATATCAAAGGCCAATGAGGGCGAAAGTAGATCACGTTACAGACTGTGTGTTCCTCTCTGACTGGAGGCGAAAACTCTCTTTGAGGAGGGAGTTTTTCACCTGCGTCCTCGCAGCACCTGCCACGCTGCCGCTGAGGCGGAGCAGTGGCTGTGCTCGCAGATGGATTAGATGGAAAGATTAAGACGGGTGATCCCCTATCTTCCTTTCCCATCAGATCCAGCGTCCCGCCGGGCACGCTCCGAGGAGTGTGTCCGCGCCTATGATCTCCCAGTCCCGCTGCTGCTGAGGCACCGCGGTGAGTGAGATCACGGCGGGATACACACAGTTTTTGCGATGATCTGGCTGGAGGCGAAAACTCTCTTTGAGGAGGGAGTTTTCACCTGCGCTCCGCGCAGATGGATTAGATGGGAAGATTAAGACGGGTGATCCCCTATCTTCTTTTCCCATCAGATCCAGCGTCCGCTGCAATGCATTGTGCTCCCGCCGGGCACGCTCCGAGGAGTGTGTCCGCGCCTATGATCTCGCGGTCCCGCGGCTGCTGAGGCACCGCGGCGAGTGAGATCACGGAGCGCACATAGATCTGGCGGACGGGTTGGAGACGGGTTCGCCCTATTTCCACCTGTATTCCCCAGGTCTAGCGCTCTCCCGGGGCGGAAGCCTAAGCTATAGTTCTTCCCCCTTGAGTGAGAGTGCGCTAATCTGCAGCAGTTTCTCTCCAAGAAGATTTATTTGTTTTGTTCCGAGCGGCTCGCGCGTTGCCGAGGCAACGCGCGCATTATGGTGATCCTCGGTTCATTTATGCACTTTCAGACCGTGTTTACTTGTCTGGGTGTTTGACTGCATTTAATTTTGAATGATTAACTATGCATTTTATCCGACTATGAGAGTTAGATATATATTTATACATATATATATATATATATATATATATATATATATATACATATATATATTGTAGAGGAATATATATACATATATATATTGTAGAGGAATATATACATATATATTGTAGAGGAATATATACAAATATATATTGTATATGACCTACAAGAGCCTCTTGGGATACTTCTCAAGTGAGAGCACAATGTTTACCTCTCTTCCTCCAAGGAGGTTGAGGTGGTCAGCTTGGGCTGCTGGGCGGAGCAGCCCCAATTGTGTTCCAGCTCCCTATTCGGGGAATGTCACTTCTCGTACTCGCCAGAATCGGAGTCAGAGTGACGCGCCCGGGCCGAAGACGGATCTGCGGATCGTTAGTCTTCGGCCAGAACGCCCTGATGCCATGGTCCAGGGCCTTGAGGGCCGGCCCCTCTGGGGAAGAGCGGTGTACACCGCATTACACGGTGACCGTCTCTCCTCAGTGCCCTCAGGAGATCAGTCTGCTAACCCTGCCAGTGTTCTAGGGCACAGCGGTCTCCAGCGAGCGCTTCTCTCAGTCTCTTCCGCCCAGAAATGTAGCGGAGGTGGGAGGCTCGCCACCCCTTCGGGGGTCTCTAGAGCAGCTAGATCGGCCGTCCCCTGCCGGTCCTCCGTTCCAGGGCACCGAGCTAGCCGCTCTAAGTACACCAGAGGCCAGTCTCAAGAGACTGGTTCCCTTAATAAGTCACCTGGCGGTGTGGGAGCCCTTGCCAAGCGTGTTTTATTGGGATCTGCCTGAGCAGACTCTGGTTCCTAGTCTTCCTTAGAGATGACGTAGGTCTGAGGACCGTCATTTCCAATAGGAGGCTTCTGAAGCAGTCCTGATGCCAAAGCCCAGGACTGGTGAGGGCAGGCCCCTCTGGGGAAGAGCGGTGTACACCGCATTACACGGTGCCCGTCTCTCCTCAGTGCCCTCAGGAGATCAGTCTGCTAACCCTGCCAGTGTTCCAGGGCGCAGCGGTCTCCGGCGAGCGTTTCTCTCAGTCTCTTCCGCCCAGAAATGTAGCGGAGCTGGGAGGCTCGCCACCCCTTCGGGGGTCTCTAGAGCAGCTAGATCGGCCGTCCCCTGCCGGCCTCCGTTCCAGGGCACCGAGCTAGCCGCTCTAAATACACCAGAGGCCAGTCTCGAGAGGCTGGTTCCCTTAGTAGGCCACCCGGCGGCTTGGGAGCCCCTGCCAAGCGTGTCTCATTGGGATCTGCCTGAGCAGACTCTGGTTCCTAGTCTTCCTTAGAGATGACGTGGGTCTGAGGACCGTCATTTCCAATAGAAGGCTTCTGAGGCAGTCCTGAGGCCAAGGCCCAGGACTGTTGAGGGCAGGCCCTCTGGGGAAGAGCGGTGTACACCGCATTACACGGTGCCCGTCTCTCCTCAGTGCCCTCAGGAGATCAGTCTGCTAACCCTGCCAGTGTTCCAGGGCGCAGCGGTCTCCAGCGAGCGTTTCTCTCAGTCTCTTCCGCCCAGAAATGTAGCGGAGCTGGGAAGCTCGCCACCCCTTCGGGGGTCTCTAGAGCAGCTAGATCGGCCGTCCCCTGCCGGTCCTCCGTTCCAGGGCACCGAGCTAGCCGCTCTAAGTACACGGGTCTGAGGACCGTCGTTTCCTTAGGAGACTTCTAAGGCAGTCCTGATGCTACATTCCAGGACTTATGAGGGCAGGCCCCTCTGGGGAAGAGCGGTTTACACCGCATTACACGGTGCCCGTCTCTCCTCAGTGCCCTCAGGAGATCAGTCTGCTAACCCTGCCAGTGTTCCAGGGCGCAGCGGTCTCCAGCGAGCTTTCTCTCAGTCTCTTCCGCCCAGAAATGTGGCGGAGCTGGGAGGCTCGCCACCCCTTCGGGGGTCTCTAGAGCAGCTAGATCGGCCGTCCCCTGCCGGTCCTCCGTTCCAGGGCACCGAGCTAGCCGCTCTAAGTACACCAGAGGCCAGTCTCAAGAGACTGGTTCCCTTAGTAAGTCATCTGGCGGTGTGGGAGCCCTTGCCAAGCGTGTCTTATTGGGTCCTGCCTGAGCAGACTCTGGTTCCTTAGTCTTCCTAGAGATGACGCGGGTCTGAGGACCGTCGTTTCCAATAGGAGACTTCTAAGGCAGTCCTGATGCTACATCCCAGGACTTATGAGGGCAGGCCCCTCTGGGGAAGAGCGGCTTACACCGCATTACACGGTGCCCGTCTCTCCTCAGTGCCCTCAGGAGATCAGTCTGCTAACCCTGCCAGTGTTCCAGAGCGCAGCGGTTTCCAGCGAGCGCTTCTCTCAGTCTCTTCCGCCCAGAAATGTAGCGGAGCTGGGAGGCTCGCCACCCCTTCGGGGGTCCCTAGAGCAGCTAGATCGGCCGTCCCCTGCCGGTCCTCCGCTCCAGGGCACCGAGCTAGCCGCTCTAAGTACACCAGAGACCAGTCTCGAGAGACTGGTTCCCTTAGTAGACTATTCGGCAGCGACTGCCAAATGTGTCTCGATGGGTCACGCACACTGTAGACAAGGCTATGTGGCGCTCTGCCGCAGCCTTTCTACAGGCGAGCAGGCTCTGGTAATGGAACAAGAAGTGAGCACTCTCCTGAGGGAGGAGACCATCGAGGTGGTCCCTGCTCTAGACATAGAGTCCAGGTTCTACAGCCGTACTTCTTGTTCCGGGGAAAGGGGTTGCGTCCGTCTTAGATCTAAGCTAACTGAACCGCTCAGTCACACGACTGAAGTTCAGAAAGCTCTCTTCAAGCACGTGTCTCTCACCAGATCCGAGGACTGGTGGTCACGAGCGATCTAAAGATGCATACTCCTTCCCCATCACAGGAAGTTCCTGAAATGTGCTTTGGGGGCAAAGCGTATTAATATCGGGTTCTTCCCTTCGTAAAGGAGCAGCCATCCTGTCGAGGCAGACATCCAGCTCCGCTAAGGGGCTGGATGCTATGGTACAATCGTGGCTGAGGCTTCGTCTGTACGCCTCCCCCGATCGCTCAGCTCCTGGGAGTTCTAGAGAGAGTGCGCATGGACGGGGTCCTTCTATTGAAGAACCCTGTTCTGGCCGGGCCGAGTTTAGTCTCTGACCCGATTTCTCTCCTCGACGGCTCTCCATGGGGGATTCCCGTCAGGAGGGATCTCCTCTCACTGGCAGCGGGCATGATCTTTCACCCCCGCTCGGAGTTGTGGGAACTATGGGTGTGGCTCCCGAGGGGGCACAACTCATAGCCTCTGGTCTCTCAACTGAGGTTGCTGAGACCATCCTCCAATCTAGAGCTCCCTCAATAAGGAAACTGTACGCCCTGAAGTTGAGACTCCGGGTGCGGAGACCGCCAGCTTGATCCAGTTAACTGCCTGCTGAGACAGTGCTGGAGCTCTCGCAGGCCCGTTTGTCCGCAGAGTTAGCCCACTCCACCCTGAAGGTCTACGTGGCGGCTATAGCACCTACCACGCCCCTCTTGGTGGCCTTTCAATAGGCAAACTCTCTTTTATACGTTTCCTCCGGTGGAGGCCAGGGTGCTTATGCTAAGTAGTGGATCTGGATGCTCTCCTATGACCTCGAGTCCTCTGATCTCCCCTCGCCTTTGGGAATCAAGGCTCACTCTACTTAAGGTATGGCGGCCTCCAAGGCCTTCTGGCAGGTATACCTGTGCAGGACATCTGTGACGCTGGTGGGTGGTCTACGCCCCTAACTTTCCAGGTTCTACGACCTGGCTCTGCGAGCCACGCCTGGCTTGTCTTTTCCCTTGCCATAGCTGTGCATTCCACACACTAAGCAGGGATTTGCAAGTATGGCGGCGTGGATATCTCGTTCCCCTAGCGTTTCGACGCAGCTCGATGTTCCCGGAGGGGAACGTCCCAGGTTACGTATGTAAACCTGGTTCCCCGAGGGAACGAGACGCTGCGTCGCAGGGCCATACTTCCGGCATCCCTACTAGAGCTATGCTTCATTCCTGGAAGCTGGCGCCGGCCGCACATGACGTGCTTTTAAGCATCCTGGTCATGACGTCACCGCACCTGACGTCTGGCCGTCAATTTTGACTGATTACACATATGATTCAGAGCTGGACAACGCTGATGGCGTTCCCCTAGCGTTTCGACGCAGCGTCTCGTTCCCTCGGGGAACCAGGGTTACATACGTAACCTGGGACGTTTTCGCATGCACGTGAGGCGGTTTATGGGATTTCTAAATGCAAATTTTGCAAAATTCTCCGTCCCAGAACCCTCCGCTCTCGGCTTGAGGTGTTTGAAAAGGAGTCATCTGTGTTGCCCCGTCGCGCCCCAGAGGCCTCCGTGGCTTCTCGTGAGTCCGTGACTTGGGGTTCAGATGTTGAGCTCGAGGCTATGGAGAGTGAACAGACAGGCCTCGTCTTTTCTCTCCCTCCCTCTCCTGAGCACGTGCGCACGAATATCTTTATCCTAGCCCGGGGGCACGTGACACCATCTCCTTCGGGCTAGATGATATACTGCTAACAGCAGCCTCCGACTCCAAGGATTTCGGGCCTGCTTTAGCGGATGCGCTCCCGCCTAGCGGCCAGGAGGCGCGGCCTTCCGCAGCCTACTCTGAGCTCGTGGACGTAGACTGAGAAGCTCTCTCTGGACTGGCCCGACGAGCCCCGCGAGTCTCAAGCATCGAAACTCGACGAGCGGTTCCTTAGCGGCCCGAATTCCAGACATGAAGGGAGGAAGCTGCCATTTTTCAGCGATCTGCATCAGGAGATCTCCAGATCCTGGAAGCAGCCTTTTTCCTCCCGCCTTACTAACGCGGCAGCCGCTGACTTCACCAACCTTGTGGGATCTGTGGACCAGGGTTACACCGCCATACCTGTGGTTGAGGACACTTTGGCCTCCCACCTTTCACCCTCTTTGGCGCCTTCCTGGAAGTCTCGTCCCTCCTTCCAACTAAGCCATGTAGGACCACTTCCGCCCTTATCGGAAGGTCCTAAATCGCAGCCGGTCAGGCAGGCATGGCCCTCCATACGATGGCCATCCTCCGAGCCTACCAGGCGGACGTGCTCAAGGAGATGGATGAAGGGACTGGTCTGACTCCAGAGGCTGTGAAAGAGCTGCGCAGTGCCACTGACTTGGCTCTGAGAGCCACTAGGCACACCGCACGCGCCGTGGGACGCTATATGGTTCAGTGGCCGCAGAGCACCATTTATGGCTCAATCTGAGATTTGTGAGAAGGAGAAGGTGTTCCTGCTGGACGCATCCATCTCAAAGTCTGGGTTATTCGGGGAGGCAGTTAGCTCGGTAGTGGAAAAGTTCCGCTCCGCTAAGATGCAGTCAGCTGCTCTTAAACAGTTTATGCCCAGGAGGACGAGGGACCATTCCACTCCCTCCTCCTCCTTGTCTAGATATCGATCCCTTCCGAGAAAGGAGCCTTCTGGCAGGAGTGGTGCCCAGGCTGCGCATCCTCCCCCGACTATGGTCTGGGGAGCCTGTGGCCGGCCTTTCCCTCGCCAGCGACCACGCAGACGAGTTGAGGGGGCCCGCTTCAAGCTAGACCGTCATGTCTCTGTAGGTACCTGCCGCAGGCTGCTAGGTCTCATGGCAGTGGCCTCTCCTGTGTTGCCCCTAGGGTTGCTTCACATGAGGCCGTTCCTTTGGTGGATGAAAGAGGTGAGATTACACACCTCTATACCAGCCACTCGCCTTATCAGGGTGTCCCGACGACTCTGGGCATAGATGCATTCGCCCACCCGTGGCCGAATGTCAGTCTGTATGCGTTTCCGCCAATAAAGCTGATTCCAGCAGTCCTATGCAGAGTAAAGGTGAGCAGTGCCCGTCTCCTTCTCATAGCCCCATTCTGGCCCTCCCAGACTTGGTTGTCGGAGCTACTGTATCCTGTATCCTGTATCGGCCTCCTTGGGAGATTCCGATCAGGCAGGACCTGTTGTCCCAGCTTTAGGGCAGGATCTGGCATCCTCAACCAGAGCTCTGGAATTGTGGGTATGGCCCATACGGGGCCAAGGGCCTTGATGAATAATTTACCTGTCGAGGTTCAGGAGACCATCGCCAGTGGTTCCCCGCTACTAGGAAGCTGTACTCTTCCAAGTGGGGTGTCTTTGAGTCCTGGTGTTTGGCTCGTGCAATAGACCCAGTTAACTGCCCTGTTGGTCCAGTGCTGGAGTTTTTGCAAGAGAGACTGACAGCAGGGGCGGCTGCTCCCACCCTGAGGGTTTATGTAACGGCCATTGCAGCTCGGAGAGAGCTGGATGAGATCCCCCTGGGGAGGCATCGTATGGTCTCCACCTTTATGCATGGCGTCAGACGGCTTAGGCCGAATCGCCCCACGGCAGTTACTTCTTGGGACTTATCAGTCGTCCTCAAAAGTCTAGTGACGGCCCCTTTCGAGCCCTTAGAGTCAGCTCCAGATCGGATACTGACTCTTAAGGTTACTCTTTTGCTGGCGCTTACATCATTGAAAAGAGTTGGAGATTTGCAGGTCCTCTCTGTCAGTGAGACTTTGCCCCAGGTCTAGTCAAAGTGACCCTGCCTGGTTACATTCCTAAGGTCTTGTCCACATCGTTTCGCTCTCAGGTGGTTACACTTCACTCTTTCCATCCTCCTCCTCTTGCTTCGAGTGAGGATGAGAAGCTTCACATGCTCTGCCCGGTACGGGCATTGAAGCTGTATGTGGATCGCTCCAAGGTTTGGAGAAAATCCTCCCAGTTGCTGGTATGTTTTGGTGCTGGCCGCCGCGGGCTTACCACGTCAAAGCAGAGGATTTCTCACTGGGTGAGAGACGCCATTTCGCTGGCTTATGAGGCGCGGAACCTTCCTTCACCTCTTAGTCTTCGGGCGCATTCTACTAGGGGCGTAGCCTCCTCTCAAGCTCTTTTTAGTGGGGTACCCCTGGAGGATATTTGTGTGGCGGCAGGATGGTCCTCTCCGCACACCCTTGTCAGGTTTTACATCCTTGACTTTGATACGGCTCCAGGTTCTCAGATCCTGTCTGTTTGAACCAGCCGTATGTTGTTGGTTCGTTATTGGGCCAGGTAGGCAGCGTATTTAGCTTCGCGTGTTTGGTATATCGTTCCCAAAGCTTGAAGAGCTTTCACCCAGCGTAAGTGAACCTATGATAGAGAACGTCTTGGGTTACTTGCGTAACCCTTGTTCTCTTAATTGGGAACGAGACGTTGCGTTCGCTGCCAAAGCTCCTCACGCTGCCGACATGGTTCTTTTCGGCAGAGAAATCTGAGGAGTAGATGGCGCGTTCGCCGGTATAAGCTGACGACGTGAGTGCATCAGGGGCGGCGTCGCCCTATCCATCTATCCATCTATCCATCTATCCATCTATCTATCTATCTAGCTAAATCATTGCAACATGTTAATTCATGCTTGCATTAGTTTTAGCAGTTTTTTTGTCCAAATTAGCTGTTTTTTTGCTGTTTTTAACTAAATCAACAGTTTTTATCCGTTTTTTATGGTTTACTCTAAATGAACTTGTTTTAGGTGTTTTTTGCTAAATGAACTGGTTTTAGCTGGTTTTCGTTAAATTAACTGGTTTTATCATTTTTTGATAGTTTACTCTAAATGGACTGGTTTTAGCTGTTTTTTGCTAAATGAACTGGTTTTAGCTGGTTTTCATTAAATTAACTGGTTTTAGCTGGTTTTCGTTAAATGGACTGGTTTTAGCTGGTTTTCACTAAATGAACTGGTTTTATAATTTTTTTGATGGTTTACTCTAAATGGACTGATTTTAGCTGTGTTTTGCTAAATTAACTGGTTTTAGCTGGTTTTGGTTAAATGGGCTGGTATTAGCTGGTTTTCACTAAATGAACTGGTTTTATAATTTTTTTGATGGTTTACTCTAAATGGACTGGTTTTAGCTGTTTTTTCCTAAATTAACTGGTTTTAGCTGTTTTTTTGCTAAATTAACTGGTTTTAGCTGGTTTTCGTTAAATTAACTGGTTTTAGCTGTTTTTTGCTAAATGAACTGTTTTTTATCATTTTTTTGCAGAAATGGACTGGTTTTTGCTGGTTTTTGCTAAATGAACTTGTTTTAGCTGGTTTTTGCAAAATGAACTGGTTTAAAATGGTTTTACCTGTTTTAGCTGTTTCTTGTACTAGTTTTCATTTAATGAACTGGTTTTATAATTTTTTCATGGTTTACTCTAAATGAACTGGTTTCCGCTGGTTTTCGCAAAATGAACTGGTTTAAACTGGTTTTACCTGTTTTAAGCAGTTTTGTTACTAGTTTTCATTTAATGAGCAGGTTTTAGCTTTTGTAAAAGGTTTTCACTAAATTAACTGGTTTTAGCTGGATTTTGCTAAATAAACAGTTTTTTGCTTGTTTTTCATTAAATTAACTGTTTTTAGCTGGTTTTCACTAAATGAACTGGTTTTAGCTGGTTTTTGCTAAATGGACTGGTTTTTGCTTGTTTTCGTTAAATGGACTGTTTTTAGCTGGTTTTCACTAAATGAACTGGTTTTATAGTTTTTTTGATGGTTTACTCTAAATGGACTGGTTTTAGCTGGTTTTCACTAAATGATCTGGTTTTCGCAAAATGGACTGGTTTAAACTGTTTTTACCTGTTTCTTTTACTAGTTTTCATTTAATGAACTGGTTTTATCATTTTTTTGATGGTTTACTCTAAATTAACTGGTTTTAGCTGGTTTTCGGTAAATGAACAGATTTTGGCTGGTTTTCGTTAAATGGGCTGGTTTTAGCTGTTTTTAACTAAATTAACTGGTGTTATCCGTTTTTTATGGTTTACGCAAAATTAACTTGGTTTAGCTGTTTTTTGCTAAATTAACTGGTTTTAGCTGTTTTTTGTTAAATTAACTGGTTTTAGCTAGTTTTCTAAATGAACTGGTTTTATAATTTTTTTGATGGTTTACTCTAAATTGACTGGTTTTAGCTGTTTTTTGCTAAATGAACTGGTTTTAGCAGTTTTTTGCTAAATGAAATGGTTTTAGCTGGTTCTCGTTAAATGAACTGGTTTTAGCTGGTTTTCACTAAATGAACTGGTTTTATCATTTTTTTATGGTTTACTCTAAATGGACTGGTTTTAGCTGGCTTTCGTTAAATTAACTTGTTTTAGCTGGTTTTCGCAAAATGATCTGGTTTAAACTGGTTTTACCTGTTTTTAGCTGTTTCTTTTTCTAATTTTCATTTAATGAACTGGTTATATCATTTTTATGATGGTTTACTCTAAATGAACTGGTTTTAGCTGGTTTTCGCTAAATTAACTGGTTTTGGCTGGTTTTCGTTAAATGGACTGGTTTTAGCTGTTTTTAACAAAAAACAACTGGTTTTATACGTTTTTATGGTTTACACAAAATTAACTTGGTTTAGCTGTTTTTTGCTAAAGTAACTGGTTTTAGCTGTTCTTTGTAAAAATGAACTGGTTTTAGCTGGTTTTCTAAATGAACTGGTTTTATAATTTTTTTGATGGTTTACTCTAAATGGACTAGTTTTAGCAGTTTTTTGCTAAATTAACTGGTTTTAGCTGTTTTTTGCTAAATGAACTGGTTTTAGCTGGTTCTCGTTAAATGAACTGGTTTTAGCTGGTTTTCACTAAATGAACTGGTTTTATCATTTTTTTGATGGTTTACTCTAAATGGACTGGTTTTAGCTGGCTTTCGTTAAATGTACTTGTTTTAGCTGGTTTTCGCAAAATGAACTGGTTTAAACTGGTTTTACCTGTTTTTAGCTGTTTCTTTTACAAATGTTCATTTAATGAACTGGTTATATCATTTTTATGATGATTTACTCTAAATGAACTGGTTTTAGCTGGTTTTCGCAAAATGAACTGGTTTAAGCTGGTTTTACCTGTTTTAAGCAGTTTTTTACTAGTTTTCATTTAATGAACAGGTTTTAGCTTTTGTAAAACGTTTTCACTAAATTAACTGGTTTTAGCTGGATTTTGCTAAGTAAACTGTTTTTTGCTTGTTTTTCATTAAATTAACTGTTTTTAGCTGGTTTTCACTAAATGAACTGGTTTTAGCTGGTTTTTGCTTGTTTTCGTTAAATGGACTGTTTTTAGCTGGTTTTCACTAAATGAACTGGTTTCATAGTTTTTTTGATGGTTTACTCTAAATGGACTGGTTTTAGCTGGTTTTCACTAAATTATCTGGTTTTCGCAAAATGGACTGGTTTAAACTGTTTTTTCCTGTTTATTTTACTAGTTTTCATTTAATGAACTGGTTATATCATTTTTTTGATGGTTTACTCTAAATTAACTGGTTTTAGCTGGTTTTCGCTAAATTAACTGATTTTGGCTGGTTTTCGTTAAATTAGCTGGTTTTAGCTGTTTTTAACTAAATTAACTGGTGTTATCCGTTTTTTTATGGTTTACGCAAAATTAACTTGGTTTAGCTGGTTTTTGCTAAATTAACTGGTTTTAGCTGTTTTTTGTTAAATTAACTGGTTTTAGCTAGTTTTCTAAATGAACTGGTTTTATAATTTTTTTGATGGTTTACTCTAAATGGACTGGTTTTAGCTGTTTTTTGCTAAATGAACTGGTTTTAGCTGTTTTTTGCTAAATGAACTGGTTTTAGCTGGTTCTCGTTAAATGAACTGGTTTTAGCTGGTTTTCACTAAATGAACTGGTTTTATCATTTTTTTATGGTTTACTCTAAATGGACTGGTTTTAGCTGGCTTTCGTTAAATGAACTTGTTTTAGCTGGTTTTCGCAAAATGATCTGGTTTAAACAGGTTTTACCTGTTTTTAGCTGTTTCTTTTTCTAATTTTCATTTAATGAACTGGTTATATCATTTTTATGATGGTTTACTCTAAATGAACTGGTTTTAGCTGGTTTTCACTAAATTAACTGGTTTTGGCTGGTTTTCGTTAAATGGACTGGTTTTAGCTGTTTTTAACAAAAATTAACTGGTTTTATACGTTTTTTATGGTTTACACAAAATGAACTTGGTTTAGCTGGTTTTTGCTAAAGTAACTGGTTTTAGCTGTTCTTTGTAAAAATGAACTGGTTTTAGCTGGTTTTCTAAATTAACTGGTTTTATAATTTTTTTGATGTTTACTCTACATGGATTGGTTTTAGCTGTTTTTCATTAAATAGACTGGTTGTGGCTGGTTTTCGTTAAATGGACTGGTTTTAGCTGTTTTTCACTAAATGAACTGGTTTTTATCAGTTTTTTGATGGTTTACTCTAAATTAACTTGTTTTAGCTGGTTTTCGCTAAATGAACTGGTTTTGGCTGGTTTTCGTTAAATGGACTGGGTTTAGCTGTTTTTCTTTCAAATGAACTGGTTTTATAACTTTTTGATGGTTTACTCTACATGGACTGGTTTTAGCTGTTTTTCATTAAATGGACTGCATGGTTTTAGCTTTTTATCCTGTTTTCTCTAAATTAACTGGTTTTATCTGTCTTTTAGATGGTTTTCATTAAATTAATTTGTTTTAACTGGTTTTAATTGGTTTCAGCTGGGGGGTTTCTTAGCTAAAACCAATTAAAACCAGCTAAAAGTTTGCCAGTTTTAGCATATTTGTTTTTCTGATGGACTGTATTGCCTTTAAAACATTCAAACTTAAAGCTTTTAAAACTTCACATTTTCTGGCTAGGCTTTTGCAAGCCAACTTAAAGTTTGTCCTCAAACTTTCTTTATCTAGTGAAGTAGTAATGTATAAATACGTCCAGCTAAACTGTTTCAGAAAAACAGTCTATGAACTATGTATAAATGGTGTTTTGAGAACATTATTGTTATACATAAACAGATAATATTGAACAAATGTTCTACTAATGTTCCTGGAATAGCATTTGTTCGTAACGTCGACAGAACCTTTGCAAAACGTTTCCCGTTAGTATTATTTGATTGTTGTTTTATTTATATTAACTATTTCATACTTATATTTATTCGATTT
The DNA here is from genome assembly GCA_027422435.1 of Schizopygopsis pylzovi. Classification (NCBI taxonomy): domain Eukaryota; kingdom Metazoa; phylum Chordata; class Actinopteri; order Cypriniformes; family Cyprinidae; genus Schizopygopsis; species Schizopygopsis pylzovi. The sequence goes on along the minus strand of JAPDDL010001043.1, from coordinate 7,876 downwards.
CTATGTAGAAATAATTTCATAAATACTGTACATAGAGACAGAGACCAATATAAAACAGTGTGGTTTTAGTATTTATATACTATTATAGCATTTATTAATATTTTGAAATAGCTTTTATTTTTTATATTTTCATTTTAGTTTTAGTTTAATTTAATTTAATTTATATGTATTTTAGTTTCAATAATTTTAGGACTTCAACTCATTTTATTTCTGTTAGCTGGAAAGGTATTGTTTAGTTTTTCATCAATTTTTTTATTATTTTATATTATATTATGTTATATTTTATTTAATTATTTCACAAAATAATTAACAGTTGGTGTCAGCATACCTGACGGCAATCGATAGGTTTGTTGGAGACAAAGACCAAAATTGGTCA
>JAPDDL010001043.1:0-2500 GCA_027422435.1 Schizopygopsis pylzovi | reverse complement strand
TTAATAAAATCTAATAAAAATGTATCAAATGTAAATAATAAAAGTAAAAAATTATTTAAAATAATAATAAAATAAAATGTTATCAAATGTAATTACAAAATAATACAAATTAAAATTCAGCCCCCAACTTTAATTTAACAGTAGTTAGATTTTATATCTATTTTGATTTATTTAGCAATTGTATAATATTTAATATAATTACAGATATTTGATTGGGAATCTTCACCGTTTCTCTGCTAATCTTTCTGAAGGACTCTTTAGTGAAAGTGAAGTGAAGTGTCCCATACTCTGCATTTAACCCATCCAAGTGCACACACAGAGCAGTGAGAAGTGAACACACACCCGCAGCAGAGGGTGTCACCTCAGGTGTGGTATTGAGGGTGGAGAGAGCGCTGGACATTCACTCCCTCACATACAATCCCTGCCGGATTTGAGACTCGAACCGGCAACCATCGGGTTACAAGTCTGACCAGAGGTGGAAAGAGTACAAAAATATTCTACTCAAGTAAAAGTACCATTACATTACTGAAATTTTACTTAAGTACAAGTAAAAGTACCAGTCTAAAAATATACTCAAGTAAAAGTAAAAAGTAGCTCATTTAAAATTTACTCTGAGTAAAAATTACTTAGTTACATTTTAACAATGAGAGGGAGGGAAAAATGGGATAGACCAGAGATGTCAAACTCAGTTCCTAGAGGGCCACAGCCCTACACAGTGTAGATATAACCCTGATTAAACACATCTGATACAGCTAAACTAATGATTTAGGCTTATTTGAAAACTACATGGTGTGTGTGTTGGAGCAGGGTTGGAACTAAACTCTTTAGGGCTGTGGCCCTCCAGTAACTGAGTTTGACACACCTGGGATATGGGCCTATAAATCTAAAACTAGGTGTTTTTAATTAAAGGAATCAGTTAATTAGAATTATAAGACATTTGGGCTGTTACCAGGCAAATTAAATCAGTATCAACAAAATTAATCTTTGCAATGCAGAGGAAACTCAGAAGCTTCATCTGAAGTGGCATAGATGTATTACACACTGACATGAATGCATTTAGCCTGCAGTTACAAATGCAGAAATAATGTTTTGATAAATAAGACATAAAATGTGACCCTGAACCACAAAACCATAAGGGTCCATTTTCCTAAATTGCGATTTATACATCATCTGAAAGCTGAATAAATCATATTTCCATTGATGTATGGTTTGTTATGATCAGACAATATTTGAAAATCTGGAATCTGAGTGTGCAAAAAAATCCAAATATTGAGAAAATCTCCTTTAAAGTTGTTCAAATTAAGCTCTTAGTTTTGATATATTTACAGTAGGATATTTACAGAATATATTAATGGAACATGATCTTTACTGAATATGCTAATGATTTTTGGCATAAAAGAAAAATGTATAATTTTAACCCATACAATGTATTGTTGGCTATTGCTACAAATATACTCCAGCGACTTAAGACTGGTTTTGTGGTCCAGGGTCACAAATGTTAAATAGTCATTAGAAATAAAAAAATAAAAATAATCAAAAGATACTTTAAATGTTAAATTAGAACCACCAGTAGGTGTCAGTAAGTCACTGATAAGTGAGTCATTGCGATTGAACAGAATCATTTAAACGGTTAATTCAAGGAAAGAAACACGTCATTGCTCAGAGTCAGAGATGCAAAACTGTGTATGGAATTATTTTTGTTGTCGAAATAGAGCAAAAACAGGCAATATGGTGTCTAAAACGTAAGTCTCTTAATTAACTTCTTGTTTTTTGAACTGTGTAAAAAGAAAAACTATAGGCCTATGTAATCATGGTGATTTTTTGAGAAAAACGGCATTCTTCGTGTGATGTTGACTAAATATATACATTTTCTGCTTCTATATCTTCAATTTTGTGATCATTCTAAACGCATTTTAACACTGAATCACGCAGTGAAAGAAAGCACTCCCGTTAAAACAACAATTACTATATTATCGCAGATGATATTGCACACCCTGCACCACTGTCTTTTTGGCTCATTTGTGCAAAACTTTTTGCTAAACCGTCAAAAGCTTCGTTTTAACCACCAATGCAATGATGTAAGTATTTACGTTACCTCTACATGTTTGCGAAGGGTTGATGTCGAGATGTTATAAGCTGCTAGTTCGGTCTCCCGAGGCAAACACAGCTAACACTGCATAATAGAGCATGAATATATGGCCAGGGGTTCACTTCATTTCCTTCGAATTCAACTTCAGCAGAGTACGACGGGGTTTGTTTTTCAGCTGGGTCTGCACCATTAGGGGCCGTTCACATATCGCGCCTAAAAACGCATGGAAAACGCTAGGCGCCCTGCTTTCTCCTTTTTTCCAAAGCGCTCGGGCGGTTGCGCTCCGGAGGCGTTTGTCGTTGCTAAGCAACCATCAGCTGCGCTCTCCGTTACAAGAAGGAAATTTCGTCACATGACCTGCGGTGCGCTTGCGGCATTCTGAAAAGTTGAGATGTTTTTATCTCGATGCGG
>JAPDDL010000814.1:0-23842 GCA_027422435.1 Schizopygopsis pylzovi | reverse complement strand
CACTGCTGTATACAAACCCAGCCAGAATGTTACCGAACTTCAGCATTGAAATGTGGTTGAAATAATGTGAGCTGTTATTTTGTGCTAAATAATTCATCCATAGAATTAGAAATACTTTGAAACAGCATTTGCTCATTCAGTTTACAAAATCTAACAGTGATCGGTTAATAAAAACTAAAACAATTAAAAATTGTTTACGTTTATTGAAAAAAAGCGGAAATACATTTGAAATATTAAAATGAAAAACCTTTGAAAACTAAACAAATTCAAAAGTTAAAAAATATTTAAAAAAAATTAAGCTAAAACAAATCGTCTCAGGTTACGTATGTAACCAATGTTCCCTGAGAATGGGAACGAGACACTGCGTCCTCTTTCGAGGGTCGCTTTGGGAACGCCTCCAGCGTGACCGGTTACCTGAAGCATGATTAAAAACACCCAATGCACCTGGCATTGGCAGGTGGACGCCTATGACGCAAGCTAATGAGCGTCTGCGAGCATAAAAAGGGCGCCTGTGGAACACATCATCCTCATTTTTTCAAGGGGGACCGACAGGAATGCCCGAAGCATGGCCAAGAGACGCAGTGTCTCGTTCCCATTCTCAGGGAACATTGGTTACATACGTAACCTGAGACGTTCCCTTCCGAAGGGAACTCTACACTGCGTCCTCTTTCGAGGGTCGCTTTGGGAACGATATGCCAACGCCGCCATGCTGAGGGAAAAGTGTCAAAAAGCTGGATTCCTAAGTCACAGACTTGAGGAACACCATCCCTGCTCAGCAGAACTAGGGTCAAAAAGAAAACCCTTCTTCAGGCCAGCTCAAAGCTCGCCATCATAGACTAGCTCACGAGAGTATGGCTCTCGGAGTGGAAGTCTCAGAAAGCGACTCTCTAAATTGAGAGGAGACTTCTACACTCGACGCTATGAACAGCTAGTGAGGCTCAGGACGGAGCACGCACGTAGTACTGCCTAAGCGGAGCTCTGGAGAGTGGAGGTTTAGGCAGAATGACTCTCTAAACGAGAGAACACCTGGCACACTCGATCCAGGTAGGGGAACTCCTAAGAGTGGAGGTCTCAGCATGACGACTCTCTAACTGAGAGGAGACCTGGCTACACTCAGTGCCAGAGGCAGTTAGTGAGGCTCAGAAAGAGCCTGTGCATAGTGCTGCCTAAGCGGAGCTCTATAGAGTGGAGGCTTCAGCAGAATGACTCTCTAAACGAGAGGAAGCCTAGCAACACTCAACCCTAGTTGAGGGGCTCTTAAGAGTGGGGGTCTCAGCATACCGACTCTCTAAAGCGAGAGGAGACCTGACTCGACTCAGCGCCAAAGACAGCTAGCGAGGCTCGCAATAGAGACTACATACTAATGGTGCTGCCTAAGCGGAGCTCTGGAGAGCAGAGGCTTCAGTAAAATGACTCTCTTGAACGAGAGGAAGCCTAACACTCGATCCAGGTAGGGGAACTCAAGAGTGGAGGTCTCAGCATAACGACTCTCCTACACTCAACGCCACAGGCAGTTAGTGATGCTCAAAAGAGTCTACATTCTCCTATTACTGCCAGACGGAGCTCTGAAGAGTGGAGGCCTCAGCAGGTCGACTCTCAACGAGAGGAAGCCTAACAACACTCAACCCTAGTTGGGGGGCTCTTAAGAGTGGCGGTCTCAGCATGACGACTCTCTAAAGCGAGAGGAGACCTGACTACACTCAGCGCTAAAGACAGCTAGCGAGGCTCACAATAGAGACTACGTAATAAAGGTGCTGCCTAAGCGGAGCTCTGGAGAGCAGAGGCTTCAGTAGAATGACTCTCTTAAATGAGAGGAAGCCTAACACTCGATCCAGGTAGGGGAACTCTCAGAGTGGAGGTCTCGGCATAATGACTCTCTAAGTGAGAGGAGACCTGGCTACACTCAACGCCAGAGGCAGTTAGTGAGGCTCAAGAAAGAGCCTGTGCAAAGTACTGCCTAAGCGGAGCTCTAGAGAGTGGAGGCTTCAGCAGAATGACTCTCTAACGAGAGGAAGCCTAGCAACACTCAACCCTAGTTGGGGGGCTCTTAAGAGTGGAGGTCTCAGCATATCGACTCTCTAAGCGAGAGGAGACCTGACTACACTCAGCGCTAAAGACAGCTAGCGAGGCTCACAATCGAGACTACGTACTAAGGTGCTGCCCAAACGGAGCACTGGAGAGCAGAGGCTTTCAGTAGAATGACTCTCTTAAATGAGAGGAAGCCTAACACTCGATCCAGGTAGGGGAACTCTCAGAGTGGAGGTCTCAGCATAATGACTCTCTAAGTGAGAGGAGACCTGGCTACACTCAACGCCGAAGGCAGTTAGTGAGGCTCAAGAAAGAGCCGGTGCATAGTACTGCCTAAGCGGAGCTCTAGAGAGTGGAGGCTTCAGCAGAATGACTCTCTAACAAGAGGAAGCCTAGCAACACTCAACCCTAGTTGGGAGGCTCTTAAGAGAGGAGGTCTCAGCACACCGACTCTCTAAAGCGAGAGGAGACCTGACTACACTCAGCGCTAAAGACAGCTAGCGAGGCTCACAATAGAGACTACATACTAATGGTGCTGCCTAAGCGGAGCTCTGGAGAGCAGAGGCTTCAGTAGAATGACTCTCTTAAACGAGAGGAAGCCTAACACTTGATCCAGGTAGGGGAACTCCTAAGAGTGGAGGTCTCAGCATAACGACTCTCTAATTGAGAGGAGACCTGGCTACACTCAACGCCAGAGGCAGTTAGCGATGCTCAAACAGAGCCCATATTCTCCTATTACTGCCAGTGACGGAGCTCTGAAGAGTGGAGGCCTCAGCAGGACGACTCTCTAAACGAGAGGAAGCCTAACGACACTCAACCCTAGTTGGGGGGCTCTTACGAGTGGCGGTCTCAGCATAACGACTCTCTAGCGAGAGGAGACCTGACTACACTCATCGCTAGAGCCTAGCAGCGCTTAATCCAGGTAGGGGGATCCCTACGAGTGGAAGTCTCACGCTAGGTATAGCTAGCGAGGCCCACAATAGGGCCTCCATACCAACCGAGTAGACTAAGCGGAGCTCTGGAGAGCGGAGGATTCGACGATATGACTCTCTTAGCGAGATGAAGCCTAAAAACACTCACTCCAGGTATGGGAACCCTTACGAGTGGAAGTCTCAGCATAACGACTCTCTAGGCGAGAGGAGACCTGACTTCGCTCAGCGCTAGCGACAGCTAGGGAGGCTCACAATAGAGCCTACATACTAGTAGTGCAGTTTAAGCGGAGCTCCGGAGAGCTGGGGCTTCAGTAGAAAGCCTAGTAACACTCGATCCTGGTTCCGGAGCTCTAAAGAGTGGAGGTCTCAGTATAGCGACTCTCCAGTGAGAGGAGACCTGACAACACTCAGCGCTAGAGAAGGCTAGCAAGGCTCACAATAGAGGCTACACACCAATAGTGCGGTGTAAGCGGAGCTCTGGAGAGCGGAGGCTTCGGCCGAATGACTCTCTTAATGAGAGGAAGCCTAGCAACACTCGATCCAGATAACTTTCCGTCAGTGTAGCCCGGTATCAGACCATCAGACTCGTTTCTCATCATTGGTCCAAACACAGGGTCCGCTGTTAAGCATGTGTGTGGGGGGGGGGGGGGGGGGGGGGAGGTACCAATTAGGTGCCAGCAGCTGCAGATGGCTGACCGCGTCTGCTCTGGATCGTTTCCCTCCTCCTATCCATCCACTTACGTCTTCTCTGTGACCTACTCCTCCGTGGAGGAGGACCACGGTTAGCGACGCTAATCACCTGGCCCTGCCTCTGGTACTCAGACCGGGATGGGCCAGGTCCCCCTAGGCGTTCAGGCTCAGACCTAGACCAGCGCGGTAAACATGATTTAAATGCTGCTGAGCGCGCCCTCGCCTCCTTAAATTTCTCGACCACCGTCTCAACGGATGTGCCGAACAACTCCGAAGGCGAAACCGGCGCATCGAGAAGAAAACGTTTCTCTTTCTCCCCGATGTCCGCCAGGTTCATCCACAGATGTCTCTCGGTGGCCACCATGGCCGCCATCGACCTGCCGATCGCGGCAGCCGTTTGCTTGGTAGCCCTGAGAGCCAGATCTGTGGTGCGGCGCAACTCAGTTACCGCCTCAGGAGGGAGCCCCTGACCCTGGTCTAGGTCCTTCAGCAGGTCAGCCTGGTATGCCTGCAACACCGACATCGTGTGCAAAGCAGCACCAGCCTGACCAGCTGCCGCGTATGCCCTACCATTCAAGCGAGATGTATCCTTTAATGCCTTGGATGGTAGAGCCGGAGCCTTTAGCGTCGATGCCACGCCCCTTGAGAGATAGCTCGCAAGCGTCTCTTCAATAGGGGGCATCGACGCATATCCATGCTCGCGCATGCCCTCGATATCAGCATAATTATTATGCTTATACCGATGGATGCGGGCTGAATATGGCTTTTCCCATGCCTTCACGATCTCATTATGCAGATCTGGAAGGAATGGGAGGCTCACGGGGGCTGGGAGATTATGTCCGGAGAGGAATCGCTCATCAAGTCTACTACGAGCCACTCCCCCTTTCTCGTGCCTCCACTGTAGGTCTAACCTAGCCGTGGCACGCTCCATAACCTCCAACAGCTCATCATACGCGGGGCAGACAGGCTGAGAGGGCTCAGAAATATCCTCTTCGTCCTCATCAGCCCACTCCTGCCCATGAGCCAACAGAGCACTTCCTGCTGGATCCGAAGATGTAAGAGACAATACATCTTCCTCCAGCAGTTCACTCTCGTCAACCGCTGACGGGCGCGAGATATTAGTTCCTCTCACCGCCTCGTCAGCGAGCTCCATCTGCGATCCCCACGACCTCAGTCTCCTCGCTGCCTCAGCAGCGGCTGGACTCGAGCCGCGGGGGGCAGATGATTGTCCCAATTCCCTCGAAAAAAGGGACATACGAGATCGGAGCTTTCCCAGAGAAAAAAGCTCACAATGCGCGCACTCCATTCCCTCGAGAACAGAGCGCGCGTGCTCTTCGCCCAAACACATAACGCACAGATCGTGTGTATCATCTGGCGTCAGAAAACGCTGACACGGATCGACACACCTCCTAAAGCTTCTTAACAGACATGTTTTTTCTACTCACACTTCAGAAACAAGGTCCCCTGAAGGAAAAAAGAGGATGATGTGTTCCACAGGCGCCCTTTTTATGCTCGCAGACGCTCATTAGCTTGCGTCATAGGCGTCCACCTGCCAATGCCAGGTGCATTGGGTGTTTTTAATCATGCTTCAGGTAACCGGTCACGCTGGAGGCGTTCCCAAAGCGACCCTCGAAAGAGGACGCAGTGTAGAGTTCCCTTCGGAAGGGAACATATCATTTCAGAAGCATATAACAAATTAATAAAATTTAAGCTAAAATCAAACAGAAAATATAGAAATTATTAAAAATAGTATTAATAACTACTATAATAGTATATAAATAATGGTAAAAGAACACTGTCTGGGATTCAACTTTGATTCATCTGTAAATAAACGTTTAAATGCAAGATAGGAATGTTTTTCTTTTCACAATGTTCATGTTTAATGGCAAAAAGACTAATTTGTTGTCAAAATAGAAGTAAGAATAACGTCCAGTGATAAAAGCAGTGTGAACCACACATTTTTAGTATAAATGAAACGGGCCGTAGCTTCATCAGATGATGCAGGGTGAAGATGTATTTGGGGTAGATAAATGAATTTGGCTGATATGTCTGATTCCCGCAGGCGTTTGGCTTCTGTAATGTGGTGCTGGTGGGCAGGGAACCTGTGGTTCGTCTTCAAGGAAACCGGTTGGCTTGCATCCTTTGCTGGCACTTACATGCCGTCAGGAGAGAAGCAGCCAGCACCAGACTCTTCGGCCAGGGGTGGGCATTAGTTCATATCTCAAAAGATTTTAATGTCTGGATTAAGTTTATATATGGGGCTATTAAGAATATTCTGTGGTATTACAATTTATGATTCTCCTTTAACAGATATATATTCTCCTTTAACTGGATTTTTCTAGGCCATGGGCAAGAAAGTTATGGTCAGGACCCTTACGCCAGCTCTCAGGGCGGGTACCAGCCCGAATACAGCCAGCAGGGCGGTGGATATGAAGGCGGAGGCTATAATCAGTACGGTCAGGGTGAGCCCACCTCCTTCCCCAATGAGATGTGAGCTCAAGCTTGGCACTGGTGAGTGAACAAGCCCTGAACCAGAACATGTCATGTTCTGTGTGTGTTTTTTGATCAGATACTTGATTCATGCTCTGCTTTGTTCCTTGCCCGTTTTGTTTCTATGGTTACTAAATGATTGAGCACTCTGCTTATTTAGTTCTTGTTTGGTTGCTCTGTTTATGTCCCTAGTTTCTCTGTAGTCTTGTTCTGGAATTGAAGGTTTTAGTTTGATTGTAGAGTCCAAGTAGTTCTCCTGTGTTAATGATAGTGGCTTTAAATAAAGTACCTGTGATTTATGCATCTTCTTCATTGATCGCCACACGAACTCCCTGACAATAATATCCAGTGTGGTCCAAACATCTGTGCCCACTACTGAAAATCCATGCAAGATTGTGTTTAGACTATAATACATTTTTGTATTATTATTAAATTATATGAGGATAAATATGAAAGAAAAAAGCTGCATTGAAAAATCAACATGTATTTGTAATGTCGCTGTTTTTAATGATAGCAGTACTCAAGCTGCATGAACTCCACAGGTTTGTATTGATCCTGATGATCATGTTCTTCAGCAGGATTTGAAAATGATTCAAAAAGCATCTGGTGTTTCAGTGTAATCAAGAACATCTAGCGCCTGTCACATGGTCAGAGTCACAAATGTACTTTTTTGAATAGTTACTAAAAAATGGTGCAAAATCAGTTGAAATCATATTAATTTGTTTTAAGTATTTTATTCCTAAATTATTATTTCCAGGGTTAAATAAAAAAACAAGACATAGATTTTTAAAGTGGATTCAGACTTTTGGTGCCCATTGCATGTTGTTCATTCACTAGTACGCATACATTTTAGGTTTACAATCAACATTTTAAAGGGGTAATATTTTCAACTTTATCAAGGTTTGGGGTCAGTTATTTTAATGCTTTTTTTAAAGAAGTCTTTTCTGCTCACCAAGACTACATTTATTTGATAAAAAATACAGTAAAATCAGGAATACTGTGAAATATTATTAACATTTAAAGTAACAGATTTCTAGTTGAGTTTTAAAATGTAATTTATTCCTGTGATGTAAAGCTGTATTTTCAGCATCATTCCTTCAGTCTTCAGTGTCACATGATCTTCAGAAATCATTCTAATATGCTGATTTGCTGCTCAAGAAACATTTATTATTATTATCAATGTTGAAAACAGTTGTGTTGCTTCATATTTTTGTTGAAACTGTGATTTGTCATAAACAGAAAGTTGAAAAGAACAGCGTTTCCGTGAACCAGAAATCTTTTGTGACATTATAAAAGTCTTTACTGCTACTTTGAGCATTTTACTGCCTTCAATACATTTTACTGACCGCAAACATGTGAATGGCACTGTAATATACTTCTGATTTGTGTCTGTTTACAATGTTAGGTTAGGTTTCTTGCACCAAAAACACATAATAAAACATAATTCTGTTTCAACCAAAATGTTGTTATTGTTGTAGTTTTTTTCATGAATGAATAAACATTTAAACATCTGTCTATTGTACAGCTCACAGCAAGAGGACGGTCATGTGATCAGCCAGCATGGAAACTACTCGCTACTGGATGTTTCTTCTCTCTTCAGTCTTTCTACATGAGCAGTGGGTTTAAAGGGAAGGGGTGCGTGAGGGCTAAAGCACATTTAAGAAATCTTAGCAGGGTAGTTATTAAATCATAGCCATGGGAAATGCTTTGGACCCAGGAGGCGACGAGACCCTCATTTCAACATAAATCTATCACATCAAATCCAACTGGAGATTATCCATCCTAATATGTCGAGCAAAAACTTGAATATGCTACCCAAAAAAAAATGAATGAAACCTATATGTCACATACATGGAGCCGTTTGAATACATTATATATGAATTATAGTTATATTATACTGAATGTGTTTGTCTGTGTGGTGTAAATATGAATTATATTTAAATAGATATACCGTATTGTGAATTTAACTGTTGCTTTCTTGTGATTTCACTTGTAGTCTCCACATTTGCTATGTTTTTATTTATTGTAGTGGTGTTTTTCCCTAGATTACCACTACACCACCTTCATCATTCCTGACCTTAAACCTCCTACTGAATGTGTGTTTTTGTTTTTTAATTGTGTGAAACTTTCTTTTAAGGTTCGTGAGAACACAAAGATTAAGTAGTATAACAGTAATGTGTCTATCACTACTAATAGTGTTAACAAAAGTCAGTAATTATAGATAAAACTGGTATAGGGAGAGAGGATCTGAGTAACACTACACTCTAAAATAATGGTGCTATATAGCACTAAACATCACTATTTGCTCATAATCATAGGGGAACCACTTTTGGTGCTATATAGCATGTATCTTTAAAGGTGCTATACAGCACCTTTGTCAAATGGTGCTATGTAGGACCATAAGAGGTGCCATATAGCACTGTATTTCTTCAACAAAAATGGTGCTAAACAGCACCAACAGTGGTTCTTTGGCTCGTAAAGAACCTTTAAAGGGGCTTAACGGGTTCTTTGTATGGCAGTGGTGCTATATAGCACCTTAATCACCCCAAAGAACCGCTGAAGAACCACTGAAGCACCAAGATTTGGTGCTATATAGCACTAAAAGTGGTTCCCCTATGATTATGGGTCAAATAACCACTTTTAGTGCTATATAGCACCATTTTTTGGAGTGTAGAAAATGAACAAAGCGAAATGGGAACAAGCACAAGATTTATTTCCTTTTCTAATCTAAAGCACTTGTGTATTATTGATGCTATAAACGGCTCGTTGGACAATATAGTGAACATCATCATGAGTGCTTACTTGCTGTTTGGTTTTTCTAGTGCGGTGAAACTCCACTGATGCTCTTCTTCAGACATGAGTGTGAATGACCAATTATATTCTTCCTGAGAGTTCATTTCCATGTGTTTTGGCTTTTTGTTCAGACTGAAATTGTGTTTTAATGCTGTCTCTGCCTCTCTGCCTGTACATGAATGTCCATAGCTTTCTTTCTCGCCCTCATTATATGATCTGATATAGCAAAATAAAACATGTTAGAGAATGACGAGTGATGACATGAATGCTCCAGTGTGCTTGTTTTTCATTGAACACATGGTTTTCATACATGCTAATATCTAACAGTTGTAAAGAGTGGATCTATTGTAATTTCACTATGGGTTAGAGAGGAGTTACAGGAATAATCTTAACAGGTAAAGGTTTGGTTAAAATGACAGACAGACACGGTGGATGTCTTTTAAGACCAGAAGAGGGAGACATTTAGTCAATTATCTGACTGCTAGAACTCTTAGACTGTTAGAAATAAATATGCAAAATAAAATACATAAATACAAATGAAGAGACATAGTTACAATCTAGAAACTTAATAAAAGTTTAAAAAGTGTATTAATTCAGTTATTGAGCACATGAAGTGTTTTTCTTGTAAAGTACTACCCTTAAGAAATTTTGGCATCAGTTATTTTATTATTTATTATTTTTCTTTAAATAAATTAATGCTTTTACTAGCAAAAACAAATTCAACTGGGCAAACGTGAATAACATTTATCCCAATTTTCACATCAATATTAAGCTGCAAATCATCGATTTGTTTATCATTGATAATAAATAAAACAATAGAAAACATTCATTTAAAATTGTAATCGTTTTTCACAATATTACTGTTTTTACTATATTTGTATCAAATAAAAAATCAGCCTTGTATTAACATATTTTAAACATATATTGTGTGTGTGTGCGGTTCTCATTGGTCAAACTCAACCCAAAGTACTTATGGTACAGAGTATTTCCACATTGTCACTTTAAAATCAAATAGTTAACTATAAACGATAGTTTCCATGAAATCTCTCTCTCTCTGTCAATGTGGTTACACTCTCTGTAAATCAGGAGAAAGAAACACATTCCAGATGGGAATCATTTACAATATGTTTCCCCATTCAAAACCATTTAGCACAACTCTTCACAGCTCCTTCTGGTCTTATATTAAAATGTAAATAGGAAAGAAATTATAGAAGGAAAAGGGAGGAAAATGACAAATCATATTTTTTCTTTTTTTAAACATAAAAAAAAAAAAAATTAGCATTTTTATTATTGTTTTGTTTTTGCACCACAATTAAATGTATCCCTAATAATTATCATCACCAGTGTTGGGGAAAGTTACTTTTAAAAGTAATACATTACAATATTGCGTTACTCCCTAAAAAAGTAATTAATTATACTTTTTATGGAAAGTAATGCGTTACGTTACATTTGCGTTACTTTCACGTTACTTTTTAAATATGAGCAGGGCTTGATTGTTTGTTTAATACAATAAGTTATATTTATAGCAAATGCAAAAGCCCTTTCACACCAAAAAGTGTAATGAATAAACCTCAGGCTGAAGGAAAAGGAAATCACGTCTGTACAGTAGAACGCAGGAGAATAAGTTCAACACCCTTCAGCAATAAAAAACAAAACAACGAAGTACAATTGTTAGTTTATCTAAAGTCATTTTTGCTTATTAGTATGGTTGAACTGGATCATCAAAGGTCAGCAGGAAACACATTGGTTAATAAAATGAGATTAGATTAATTTGTGTTGTTTAACATACTTATTAACATATAACATAATTATTGCAGATTTGTGTCATATTCTGAGTTTGCATTTCACTGTTTTAATTCATTTTGATGAATACTGAATCTGTTTTTTGCGAGTGGGATGAATTAATACATATTCACATTTAGTGTCTAGAACTACAGTAAGATCATGTTCACACAGCGCACTGTCAGTCAATAAATGGAAAAAAGTAACTCAGATATTTTCTAGTAAATTAAAAAGTAATGCGTTACTTTACTAGTTACTTGAAAAAAGTAATAATATTACGTAACTCGCGTTACTTGTAATGCGTTACCCCCAACACTAATCAGTACTGTAATAGGAAAAACACACATTACCATTTACTATGGTGAAAATTATATAGTTAATTAATAATAATATTATTGATTATAAAAAAGCAGTTTTAATGATTTTTAAGGTCACTTTTATTTTAAAACAGTAAAAATAGGGCTAAATATCGCTCAAAAGCTAAAAATGGAAGTAAACAATGACTATAATGAGACATTTCATGGAAGTAATATTACAAAAAAAACGTCTCAGGTTACATATGTAACAATAGTTCCCTGAGAATAGGGAACGAGACACTGCGTCCTCATAGAGGGTGCTATGGGAACGCCTCCAGCGTGACCTGTCTCTGAGCATGAATACAAACACCCAATGCACTTGACATTGGCAGGTGGAGCCTATGACGCAAGCTAATGAGCGCATGCTGGCATAAAAGGGCGCCTGTGGAAAACGTCATCCTCTTTTTTCAAAGGGGACGCCGACAGAATGCCCGAAGCATGGCCAAGAGACGCAGTGTCTCGTTCTCTATTCTCAGGGAACTATGGTTACATACGTAACCTGAGACGTTCCCTTCGAGGGAACTTCTTACACTGCGTCCTCTAGAGGGCGCTATGGGGAACGCAATGCCAACGCCGCCATGCTGAGGGTAAGAGTGGTCCAAAAGCTGGATTCCTAAGTCACAGACTTGAGGAACACCATCCACTGCCCAGCAGAACTAGGGTCAAAAATCCCTTTCCAGGCAAGCTCAAAGCACGCCATCATAGACTAGCTCACCAGTAGTTATGGCTCTCGGAGTGGAGGTCTCAGAAAGTGACTCTCTAGATTGAGAGGAGACTTCTACACTCGACGCTATGAACAGTGAGTGAGGCTTAGGACAGAGCATGCACATAGTACTGCCTAAGCGGAGCTCTGGAGAGTGGAGGCTTAGGCAGAATGACTCTTAAACGAAACGAGAGAAAACTTAGCAACATTCGATCCAGGTAGGGGAACTCTCAGAGTGAGAGTCTCAGCATAGAGAGAGGAGACCTGGCTACACTCAACGCCAAAGGCAGTTTAGTGAGGCTCAGAAAGAGCCTGTGCATAGTTGCTGCCTAAGTGGAGCTCTGGAGAGCAGAGGCTTCGGTAGAATGAACTCTCTTAAACGAGAGGAAGCCAAACACTCGATCCAGGAAGGGGAACCCTACGAGTGGAAGTTCAGCATAACGACTCTCCCAAGCAAGAGGAAACCTGACTGCACTCAGCGCTAAAGACAGCTTGCGAGGCTTACAATAGAGCCTACATACTAATAGTGCAGTCTAAGTGGAGCTCTGGGGAGTGGAGGCTTCAGAAAAATGACTCTCTTAAGCAACACTCAGTCGGTAGAGGAGCTCTTACAAGTGGAAGTCTCAGCATAACGACTCAATGTCGCGTAGAGGAGACCTGACTACACTCAGCGCTAGAGATAGCTAGCGAGGCTCACAATAGAGCCTACATACTAACCGTGCAGACTAAGCGGAGCTCTGGAGAGCGGAGGCTTTAGAGAAATGACTCTCTTAACGAGAGGAAAGGGGGTCGCACACCGGATGCGCAGCGCCGCGCCGCGTCGCGTCTAGGACAACTCAAGGTATCGCACACCAGACGCGCACATTCTATACGCGCGAGCTCAATTTCGAATCAACGTCTGAGCTGCAAGATGGGCGAGTTTTAACTTAATTTATTATTTTAATATATTATTTAAATTGATAATAGCGGCGTTTTGAACGTTAATCAATTAATGAACGTTAATCTGTGTTATGAAAAGTCGTTGATTAGTTTTTCGTCGTCCATTGCGGCCCGCTAACGTTACACAGCTATTAAAATGACCTGAAGTGTGTTGTAACGGTTGTCCTGGTAAATCCAGTCGTAAAACGACAGTGAATGTAATCACGACAGACAATTGTTATATAGGTCTATACTGTAATATTTTGCGTATGTAAAAATGTCTCAAGAGAAATATAAAAACATTTAAAGGATTACGTTTATTATACATTTAATTCTATATGTTTACATTTTATTCAAGCTGTAAAACTAATGTGTACAGTACTTTGCAGCAGTGGTATCTTGGTGTAATGTATTAACAACGGTTTGAGACAAATATGATGTTATTTAATATAAAACAATGCAGATGGCGCTCTGTGGCGCGGCAGGAATTTGAACAGCGTTCTGAGTCGTTGCTGGGCGCTGCGGACAGACGCCGAATGGCGCCGCCGGTGTGCGTACACACATAGAAAACAATGTGTTCGAATTTGAAAGACATGGCGCGACGCGACGCGGCGCGGCGCTGCGCATCCGGTGTGCGACCCCCTGAAGTCTAGCCACACTCAACGCCAGAAGCACCAGAGACGGAGCTCTGAAGAGTGGAGGCTTCAGCAGGATGACTCTCTAGACGAGAGGAAGCCTAACAACACTCAATCCATGTAGGGGAACTCTTAAGAGTGGAAGTCTTATAACGACTCTCTAAAGCGAGAGGAAACCTGACTTCACTCAGCACTAGCGACAGCTAGCGAGGCTCACAATAGAGCCTAAATACTAATAGTGCAGTCTAAGCGGAGCTCTGGAGAGCTGTGGCTTCAGTAGAAAGCCTAGTTAACACTCAAACCTGGTTCAGGAGCTCTTAAGAGTGGAGGTCTCAGCATAGCGACTCTCTAAAGTGAGAGGAGACCTGACTACACTCAGCGCTAGAGAGAGCTTAGCAAGGCTCACAATAGAGCCTACACACCAATAGTGCGGTCTAAGCGGAGCTCTGGAGAGCGGAGCCTTCAGCAGAATTACTCTCTTAAATGAGAGGAAGCCTAGCAACACTCGATCCAGATACATTTTTTACTCACACTTCAGAAACAAGGACCACTGAAGACAAAAAGGGTGGTTTCGAAAACTTGTTATGAATGTCTTTCAAAGACAGCTCAGGGCTGGAGTCTCTGCTGATTGAAAATTTCCACCGCTGGCAGATATGATTATTCGGGCTGCGTTTCCAAATCTAGCACGCTGCCTACTTAGAATTTGCAGGCATTTCAGTTGCTATGACGAAACTCTTTCAAATTCTGTCTAGGTAGGCAGCTCAATGATCATGGACAAGGTCAGGGACCTGCGTGAAGTTGGCCCCCCACCCAACACAAAACGTCGCCAAAATAGTCTCAATCGTTTGTGCTCCGTTTGTGCTGGTTTGTGCTGTAAAAAAAATTGTTTGTGCTGCTTTGTTTTTTTAGATATTAAAATTATATTTATAGGTCATTCTGAGGTGACTCAGCCCCCCCACATAGTCCAAATTCACCCCAGATAGTCTCGTTTGTTTGTGCTTCGTTTGTGCTGGTTTGTGCCGGTAAAATTTTCGTTTGTGCTGCTTCGGTTTTTAAAATATTAGACATTGAATTATAGGCGATGACGTCACCAGCCCCCCCACATGCTCCAAATTCACCCAAAACAGGCTCAATCGTTTGTGCTTCGTTTGTGCTGGTTTGTGCCGTTAATATTTTCGTTTGTGCTGCTTCGGTTTTTAAAATATTAGACATTGAAATATAGGCGATGACGTCACTCAGCCCCCCACATGCTCCAAATTCACGCAAAACTGTCTTGTTTGTTTGTGCTCCGTTTGTGCTGGTTTGTGCCGCTGAAAGTTTCGTTTGTGCTGCTTCGGTTTTTAAGATATTAAAATAATATTTGGTGGCCGTTTCTGAGGTCACTCAGCCCCCCACATGCTCCACATTTCCCACAATAGTCTCGTTTGTTTGTGCTTCATTTGTGCTGGTTTGTGCCGCTGAAAGTTTCGTTTGTGCTGCTTCGGTTTTTAAAATATTAGACATTACATTATAGGCGATGACGTCACCAGCCCCGCTACACGCTGCAAACTCACCTAAAATGGGCTCAAATGTTAGTGCTTCGTTTGTGCTGGTTTGTGCTGGTAGAAGTTTTGTTTGTACGGCTTTGTTTTTGTGTTTTTTTTATTATTTATTAACAATACAGTTGAAGTAAGATCCAAACGGATCCTAACTTGGTTAAGTTACCGATCGACTGTGTGTTTCCAACTTATAACAGACACAGCGAATCACAAGATGTGTGGAATGTAACACCAACTCCAAGGTAAATGCTTTTACTTGTTACTGTATGTCATTATGTGAATAACAATAGTATGTCATAAATACACGCACCATAATATGTTTGCTGTATCTCTGTCCTTATTCATAAGCTATGTGTGTGTATTATATTTACATTTACATCTAGTCATTTTGCAGACGCTTTTATCCAAAGCGACTTATAATTGGGGAATACATAAAGCCATTCATCTTAAAGAGGCAATCAGACAGAGTAAGTGCTCGTAACAACAACTTGTTTGTTTTTTATGTATATGCATGCATGTATGTGAAAACTCATGACTCAATGAATTAAGCCAAAATTATTTTACTTGTGAAACTGAATTAAAGTGTTCTATCGAACATCCATTAACACAAATAATGGACCTTTAAAACTTAAACTTAAAAACACTTAATAAATAATAATAAAAAAAACACAAAAACAAAGCCGTACAAACAAAACTTCTACCAGCACAAACCAGCACAAACGAAGCACTAACATTTGAGCCCATTTTAGGTGAGTTTGCAGCGTGTAGCGGGCTGGTGACGTCATCGCCTATAATGTAATGTCTAATATTTTAAAAAACCGAAGCAGCACAAACGAAACTTTCAGCGGCACAAACCAGCACAAATGAAGCACAAACAAACGAGACTATTGTGGGAAATGTGGAGCATGTGGGGGGCTGAGTGACCTCAGAAACGGCCACCAAATATTATTTTAATATCTTAAAAACCGAAGCAGCACAAACGAAACTTTCAGCGGCACAAACCAGCACAAACGGAGCACAAACAAACAAGACAGTTTTGCGTGAATTTGGAGCATGTGGGGGGGCTGAGTGACGTCATCGCCTATATTTCAATGTCTAATATTTTAAAAACCGAAGCAGCACAAACGAAAATATTAACGGCACAAACCAGCACAAACGAAGCACAAACGATTGAGCCTGTTTTGGGTGAATTTGGAGCATGTGGGGGGGCTGGTGACGTCATCGCCTATAATTCAATGTCTAATATTTTAAAAACCGAAGCAGCACAAACGAAAATTTTACCGGCACAAACCAGCACAAACGAAGCACAAACAAACGAGACTATCTGGGGTGAATTTGGACTATGTGGGGGGGCTGAGTCACCTCAGAATGACCTATAAATATAATTTTAATATCTAAAAAAACAAAGCAGCACAAACAATTTTTTTTACAGCACAAACCAGCACAAACGGAGCACAAACGATTGAGACTATTTTGGCGACGTTTTGTGTTGGGTGGGGGGCCAACTTCACGCAGGTAGAGCACGGTTGTTCTCCCTCTAGTGGTTTAGCTCTCTCTCCGTGATTTACCCCGGAGACACTACAGTACAAGTACACTACAGCCTTGGCCAACGCCCCGCACACTCACGCTTTCCAGTCCACGGCTGCTGCTACACTTCTCCGACACTCAGGAGGAAGTTCACGAAGAAGTTGCAAGCTGTGTCAGATGTAAACTGCGTTTAAATCTGCTTGCCACTGTGTCTTTTAATAGAATTGTGTTTGCTGAAACGGACGTTAGTCTTCTCAAGAAAGCGTTATTACACAGGGAAACATCTGCAGAATGGCAGAAACTGAGGGAAGTCCGTTTGGAGGCTGTTTGGAGAAACTAAGTAGCTATGTGCGAACTCGGAAAGGAACCATCCTGGCCGCTGAAATAGTAAGTTATCAACATCAATGCGTCTTTAACTTTACATTTCATAAAATGCTTGCAAAACGCTTAGAGATATAACGTCAGTTCTTAACTTTACTTCATCTCCTAATGAACAAAATATTGGTGTGTATTAAAACGAACCGTTGTCATGGAGACGCTCCCACTCGCTGAATAAAAATAATAACTTACACCCGTTGATTCACATACTTGAGTGAAAGTGTAGGGAGCGAAACATGTACATTCATACCACAACATGTGTGGTAAACATAGTCTAATCGTGTGTGAAATGTCTAAAAGTGTCTGTCAGAGTCCATAATCCACATACTTTTCCCTTTAAGAGCTAAAAATAGATTGAAAGAAAGTGCCAGAATTGTAATACAGTTGCATTCAAGCAACTTAGCTTGACAAAGATCAAGTATAGTTGCAAATAGAATGATACAACTGCATCAGTACATATTCAGTTATGTCTTGTTTTAAGCGTATGGCTAGTAACAGAAGTGGCTGAAAAGAGTATTAATAGTGCTGTTGAATGAAATAGCTCCCATCGCAGAGGTATCTGAAACTTCACACTGACACACTAGTGTGTGCTTTTGGGAGGAGGTGGCATGGCATGCAGACCATGTGCTTGATGGTGTGTGTGTGAGGTCAGAGTTCACAAGGCGTCACCCGTCTGCTGGATCCGTAGACACCAGGCTGCTCTTATCTGTCTCTCAGTTGTAGGCAATGTTGGGGAAAGTTACTTTTAAAAGTAATGCATTACAATATTGAGTTACTCCCTAAAAAATAACTAATTACGTTACTTAGTTACTTTTTATGGAAAGTAATGCGTTACATTACTTTTGCTTTACTTTCGCGTTACTTTTTAAATATGAGCAGGGCTTGATTGTTTGTTTTTAATACAATAATTTATATTTATAGCAAATGTAAAAGCTCTTTCACACCAAAAAGTGTGCTGAATAAACCTCAGGCTGAAGGAAGAGTAAATCACGTCTGTACAGTAGAACACAGAAGAAGAAGGTTCAACACTCTTCAGCAATAAAAAAAACAACGAAGCAGAATTGTTATTTTATCTAAAGTAATTTTTGCTTATTAGTATGGTTGAACTGGATCAAAGGTCAGCAGCAAACACATTGGTTAATAAAATGAGATTAGATATATTTGTGTTGTTTAACATATTTAATTATTGCAGGCTTGCGTCATATTCTGAGTTTGTATTTCACTGTTTTAATTCATTTTGATGAATACTGAATCTGTTTTTTGCGAGTGGGATGAATTAATACACATTCACATTTAGTGTCTAGAACTACAGTAAGATCATGTTCACACAGCGCACTGTCAGTCAATAAATGGAAAAAAGTAAACATTTTTATTAAATAAAAAAGTAATGCGTTACTTTACTAGTTACTTGAAAAAAGTAATATTATTACGTAACTCACGTTACTTGTAATGCGTTACCCCCAACACTGGTTGTAGGTGATTGTAACAAAGTTCGTAAGGAAGGAAGGAAGCAGACAGGGTTGGCTCGTGAAGACTCGGGTGAATTTTATTTACAGATAAACTTAAACAGGTGCGCACTCTGCGCGTCCTAAAAACATCAACTCTCTCGGTTGTCTCAGCGATCACTCTCAGCATTCGCTCCGGCTGTCTCTCTCTCACAGACCGTGCGCCCGAGTCCTCACTCCGTCTCTCTCAATGAACTCCTGTTCCACGGTGGCTTTTATCTGGTCTCCACGCCAATTACTGCAATCAGACACAGGTGTTCCTCATTTTGCACTTGACCCACTTACTTACCGCTGTCTCCTGAGTCTTTCTCCCGCTGCAGACTTCGCTGAACCACGCCCCCCTCGCCACATACCCCCACCGCCCGACTCAGGCAGGCCGGGAAGCCCTCCGGCCTGCAGCCCCCCCCCCCCCCCCCCCCCCCATTTCTGGAGAGGAAGTCGGCTACAGTCATCTGCGTCTCCGGCCTGTGGATCACCTTGAATTTGAAGGGCTGTAATGCCAGATACCAACGGGTGATCCGCGCGTTGGTATCCTTCATGCGGTGGAGCCACTGCAAGGGGGCGTGGTCCGAACAGAGGGTGAATTCCCGTCCCAGGAGATAATAGCGGAGGGTGAGGACCGCCCACCGGATTGCCAAACACTCCTTCTCAATGGTGCTGTACATCGTCTCTCTCTTAGAGAGCTTCCGACTGATGTACAGCACCGGGCGCTCCTCACCCCCTATCTCCTGGGTCAGGACAGCTCCCAGCCCCCGGTCCGACGCGTCCGTCTGCAGCAAGAAGGGGAGAGAAAAGTCAGGAGAGTGTAATAGCGGCCCGCCACACAGAGCAGCCTTTACCTGGGTGAAAACCTGCTGGCACCGCTCCGTCCACGGGACCGTATCTGGGACCTCCTTTTTAGTGAGGTCAGTCAGCGGGCTGGTGAGCTCCGAATAGTCAGGAACAAACCTCCTGTAATACCCCGCCAGCCCCAGGAACTGCCTCACCTCCTTTTTGGTCTTAGGTCTCGGGCAGGCCGCAATAGCTGCCGTCTTATCAATTTGGGGACGCACCTGTCCGTGACCCAAGTGGAAACCCAGATAACGCACCTCCACCCGCCCAATCGCACACTTCTTTGGGTTGGCCGTTAGTCCCGCTCCCCTCAGCGCTCTCAGCACCTCCCGCAGGTGCACCATGTGCCGCTGCCAGTCCTGACTGTAGATGATGATGTCATCCAGGTAGGCAGCGGCGTATGCGGTGTGCGGTCGGAGGATTTTGTCCATGAGGCGCTGAAAGGTAGCGGGCGCCCCGAACAACCCAAACGGAAGCGTGACAAATTGGTGCAATCCAAACGGCGTTGTGAAGGCTGACTTTTCTTTGGATAATGGTGATAAGGGGATCTGCCAATATCCTTTCGTTAAGTCCAGTGTCGAATAAAAACGAGCGGTACCCAGCCGATCAAGCAACTCGTCAACCCGCGGCATTGGATAGGCGTCGAATTTCGACACCGCATTCACCTTGCGATAATCCACGCAGAATCGGACCGAGCCGTCTGTTTTCGGTACCAAAACGATCGGGCTCGCCCAGTCACTGCGGGACTCTTCTATTACTCCCATCTCTAGCATCGCCTCTAATTCTGACTGGACCACCTTTTTCTTGTGCTCCGGTAAACGATACGGCCGGCTGCGCACTACCACGCCCGGCTCGGTCTCAATATGGTGTTGAATAAGGTTGGTTCGACCGGGCCGGGGCGAGAACACGTCCGCAAATTCTCTCTGCAACCGGGCTACATCGGTGAGCTGGGAGGGTGAGAGGTGATCCCCCCCCGGGGCCAGAGTGAGTGATGGAACTTTGAGGCTCGCCTCTGGCCCGAGATCTTCCTCGTTACCTACTACCGTCGCCAGCATCACCGGCTCGACCTCGTTCCATTTTTTAAGGAGGTTGAGGTGATAAATCTGACGTGCCCCGCTCCGATCCGTTCGAACCACCTCATAATTGAGATCCCCTACCTGCCGTGTGACCTCAAACGGTCCTTGCCACTTGGCGAGTAATTTGGAGCTAGAGGTAGGGAGTAACACAAGTACTTTATCTCCCGGCGTGAAATTGCGTAATCTGGCCCCCCGATTGTATAGCCGGCTTTGCTTGTCCTGGGCCTGTAACAAATTCTCCATGGAGAGCTGCCCCAACGTGTGGAGTTTTGTTCTCAGGTCCAGCACATGCTGAATTTCATTTTTACTCTCCGAAGGTCCCTCCTCCCAAGTCTCCCTCAGGACGTCCAAAACCCCGCGGGGCTGGCGGCCGTACAGGAGCTCGAAGGGGGAAAACCCCGTGGAGGCTTGCGGGACCTCGCGCACAGCGAACAAAAGGGGTTCCAGCCATTTGTCCCAATTTTTGGCGTCTTCGTGAACGAACTTTCGAATCATGGTTTTCAACGTACGATTAAACCGTTCCACCAGGCCGTCCGTTTGTGGGTGATAGACGCTGGTGCGAATCGATTTAATTCCCAATAATCCGTAAAGTTCGCGAATGGTCCGTGACATGAACGCCGTGCCCTGGTTGGTGAGAATCTCTTTCGGGATTCCCACCCGGGAGATCATACTGAACAGAGCCTCCGCCACACTTTTTGCGGAAATGTTGCGGAGCGCTACTGCCTCTGGGTATCGGGTTGCATAATCCACCAGAACTAATGCAAATCGATGCCCTCGTGCCGACCGCTCTAATGGCCCGATGAGGTCCATACCAATTCGCTCGAAGGGGACCTGCATAAGCGGAAGGGGGCGCAAAGGCGCTTTTGGGGAGGCCGGGGGATTCACTAGCTGACATTCACGACAAGCCGCACACCACCGGCGTACATTCTCGTGAATGCCCGGCCAAAAGAAGCGGGCCATTAGACGGTTTAGTGTTGTCGCCTGCCCCAGGTGCCCGGCCATAGGATTGCAATGAGCCGCCTGGAAAAGCATTTCCCGACGGCTTTTGGGTACCAACAACTGGGTTGTATCTTGCTTTGATTGAGCGTCCTGGGTCACTCGATACAACCTATCTTTCAAAATAGCAAAATACGGATAGGAAGGGGGCCGTGCGGGCTGGAGAGGCCGGCCGTCAATGGAACGGACCTGCTCAAACGCATTTCTCAGGGACTCGTCCTGAGACTGCTCCAGGGGGAAATCATCACGCTCCGTGAGGATTAACCTCTCGATCGCGTTCCGATCCCCCGGTGCCGCCTCAGCGAGCCCCGGCTCAGCCTCCCCCGAGCGCACGGCCGCCTCCCTGCCCGGCTTTTCTTTTCCCCAGGAGGCATCCGCACACAAAACTCCCAATAAAACTTTAAAAGAGGGCCAATTGGTTCCCAAAATCAGCGGATGCCGGAGGTGGGGGTTAACTGCCACCTCCACATTATGCTTTTGTCCCCGAAATTGGATGGCTAAACGCACTACTGGATATTCCGCCACGTCCCCGTGCACACACCTCACCCGAACCATGCAGCTCATATCCAATGCCTCAGGCTGAACTAGGCTTTGATGGATCGAGGTTTGGTTACAGCCCGAATCCACCAAAGCCCAATATGTACCCCCCTTAATACTCACAGGTATCTGGTACCCGCCAGCCTGATCGGGGGCGGCCTGCGGGGCGTCCGGAACCCGGACCAATGTCCCCACCTCCATCACCGGACAACGATCGATAAAGTGGCCCGGGTCCCCGCAACGCCAGCAGGCCGGCCCAGGCTTCCCCGCCACCCTAGTGGCGGGAAGGGGGACAAGGAATTGGCGTGGAGAGACCGGGGGAACGGGAATAGCAGCGGCCGACCCCGCCTCCCTGGCGTGGGCTCTCGCGGCCGTCGACTCCGGAGCCGGGCCTCCCCTCCATCGGGGCTGGGCTCGGGGAACCACGCCGGCACGGGACCTGGGCAAGAAGGTAGGGGGAGAAAAAGAAGGGGAGGGGAGAGAGAGAGAGACGGACGGTAGGGTTTCGCCAACCCCGTGGCACGCCACCATCTGGTCCTCGGCGAGTTGGATGGCCAGGTCCAGCGACGCCGGACGGTGGCACTGGACCCACTGCGCGGTCTTCGTGGGGAGCCGCGCAATAAACTGCTCCAGCACCACCCGGTCGATGATTTGGTCGACGCCGCCTTCCCCGGCCCACAGCCATCTGCGGCAGGCGTCCCGGAGCTGGTGAGCCATCACGAAGGGCCGGCCGTTCTCCCCAAGCTCCAGCGAACGGAAGCGCTGGCGGTGCTGCTCGGGGCTCCGGCCGACCCGCTGGAGGATGGCTCGCTTTAGGTCGTCGTAGACCAGGAGGTTCTGGACTGGCAGCTGCTGCGCCGCCAACTGCGCCTCCCCGGTTAGCAGGGGGATGAGGCGCACTGGCCAGTCCGTCTGGGGCCACCCACATGCTGCCGCGGTCTTCTCAAAGAGGTCAAGGAATGCCTCCGGGTCATCCTGCGGCCCCATCTTCTGTACCGGCATGTGGGTGGGCGGGGCCAGGGCTGTTGGACTTTCCCCGGCCCGAACCTCCCGGTCCATCCAGCTCCGGAACAGCTCGCGGTCCTCCCGCTGGTTCTGGACGAGGGCACAGAATCTCCTCTCCTGGTCTGCCCTCATGTCCATCAGCGCTTTGTGATGTTCTTGGTGGAGTCCCGCGAGCGACTGGATGACATCCGCAAATGGCGATCCCGATGGTGAGGACATGATGGCAGCGGCGTTCCGGCTTCCTTTCCCAGGTTTCGGCACCAGTGTAACAAAGTTCGTAAGGAAGGAAGGAAGCAGACAGGGTTGGCTCGTGAAGACTCGGGTGAATTTTATTTACAGATAAACTTAAACAGGTGCGCACTCTGCGCGTCCTAAAAACATCAACTCTCTCGGTTGTCTCAGCGATCACTCTCAGCATTCGCTCCGGCTGTCTCTCTCTCACAGACCGTGCGCCCGAGTCCTCACTCCGTCTCTCTCAATGAACTCCTGTTCCACGGTGGCTTTTATCTGGTCTCCACGCCAATTACTGCAATCAGACACAGGTGTTCCTCATTTTGCACTTGACCCACTTACTTACCGCTGTCTCCTGAGTCTTTCTCCCGCTGCAGACTTCGCTGAACCACGCCCCCCTCGCCACAGTGATATATCTTTAAGATATTGAAACCTGGAAAAAATGTTTAAGGACTGTAACATCACAGGTTTTTGAATATCAAAAATCTAAAGCTAATGTGAATATCTATCTATCTATCTATCTATCTATCTATCTATCTATCTATCTATCTATCTATCTAT
This sequence comes from Schizopygopsis pylzovi, assembly GCA_027422435.1. NCBI lineage: Eukaryota > Metazoa > Chordata > Actinopteri > Cypriniformes > Cyprinidae > Schizopygopsis > Schizopygopsis pylzovi. The sequence continues at coordinate 330 of JAPDDL010000814.1, read as the reverse complement.
CTATCTATCTATCTATCTATCTATCTATATCTATCTATCTATAATCTGTCTGTCTTGTCTGTCTGTCTGTCTGTCAATTGTTTGTTTTGTCTGTCTGTCTGTCAGTTGTTTGTCTGGTCTATCTGTCTGTCTGTTCTAGCTGTTTTTCTATGTTTGTCTGCCTGTCAAATGTCTTTAAGACCTATACACTTTCACTTTGTTTTGACAAACTTTGCTTTTCTAGTTTGAAGTTAGTTATATAAATGGCTTTATTTTGGTTTCTTTCAACTTCCTTAAATTCAACTTCAAACTACAACTCTGTTACCCCAACTAAAAATGAATTAAATGAAT